>NW_026465830.1:0-14554 GCF_026875155.1 Cherax quadricarinatus
AGCAAAATAAAACCCGATGGCGGAGGGGTGCGCAGTCGTGGTTTTGGTGCACATTTGCCCAATGTGGAATTGGGTCGTCCCCAAGGGGTTGGGCAAGAGAAAATTTCCCAAAGTTTAAAACCCCAGAATTGCAGTGTTGACAGGATTGTAGATCAATAAAGATACCCAAGAGTTGCACAACAATTAGAATGGCATCAGTGAGTAGGAGAGAAGAGAAAGTCTATGAACTACAGGACGAGATAGTCAGGGTGAGGTATAACACACTGTTGGAGGAATGATTGGCAAGTGAGAGTCTAGTTAATGAGGAGGTTGAAGACTTATAGGATAGCCTAGACAGGACTCGCAGCAATGGCTTTAAGTTGGAAAACTTCAGATTCAGGAAGGATATAGGAAAGCACTGGTTTGGTAAACAAACTTCCGAGAACCGTCATAGAAGCTAAGACGTTGTGTAGTTTTAAAAATAGGTGTGTGAGTTGGACCTGACTAGCTTGTGCTACTAGGTCAGATGCCGTGCTCCTTCCTTAAGTGAATGTGACCTGACCTGACTAGGTTAAGGCATTGGCTAAAACCAGTGGGGGAATTTGACCTGCCTAGCATGGGCCAGTAGGCCTGCTGTAGTTTTTCCTTCTTTCTTATGTTCTTATTTTCTTTTTATATTGTGAAAAAACATCCCGTTTCTTGTACCATTCTCATATGTACATAATTCCAGTGATTCATTATGGACCGTAAATTCTTCCAAACAGATTACCGGAGCTTAATCATATGTCCCATAAAACGATTCTTCGAAATGCTTAAGTGCTGCGGAAACCTGCTTAACATAGATCCAAACTTCTTCACAATATTCTTTAGTTTAACAGTTCGATCTGCTGAACATTTGTGATATTCAGCCGCAGCTTTGAGACTTGTTCTTCACTGCTTGACTTCCATCACCAAAGATTCGAAGTCAGAAAGCTCTACATCAGACCTGTTAGCTGTGCATTATATCAAACTCATCTCGCCGTAAATTCGTTTTTTATCTTAGCCTACACTCCAACTTTCACTCTCAATTGCCAGTCCTGTCAACTTGCTTTCTGACACTTCCTCGATAACAAGGTTGTTCAGATTAATCAGAGCAGCATCTAGTAACCTTCAGGAGCCACGACACATAATCGAAATAATTTCGACCAGAAACACATTACTCTAGTAGCAAGCAGTAATAATTTTCTGTCACCGGGTAACTTGTCGACCGAACCATCAACCTCCTAGCGACAAGCAGTCTGGATTCTTTAGCTTCTGTGTGACAGGTTTCCTGATACCCAGCAACTGCACGAAGTATTCTCAGTAAATAACTGGATAATATAAAGCAGATGTTGATTGGATTATGTAAAGCTAGTTGATTTTAAGCATACATTTTGCTTTCTATCATTATATACATCACAAATCAGTTCAATTGTCTGGGTCACATCTTTTGACTACCGCCCACAGGATGGGTATGAGGTGCATAATAAAGATATTAAACTGAACTGGGTCACAATTTTCCATTCACGAGATTTTAAAGCCTTAATCCAGGAATATTTATCTGAGTGAACCAACAAGATGTGCTGAGCCTCATCTGCCTGAACTGGAACACTGTGAGCGTCACTGTGTAACTAATCTACTTCTCCTTTTCATTCTTTTATGTCATCCAGTATCACATTATTTGCCACTGGCACTTGCTCGTTGAAAACTATTTCTAAGCTTCGTTAACATGAATGAAACGTACCTCACATTTCATCTGTATTGAGGTGAGTTGGTTATTAGTTGTCTTATGATGACTCGTAAATGCCTTTTCTGAATCAATTCAAATCTACATTATCATCTTATGCGATGTTCTGCACAATTCTAATCCCGGGTATTGAGGGCACTAAACACTGAGCATATTCGTTGTAGTAAAACAGAAAAAAAGATATTCAGACTCCGTGCCATAACTGGGGAATGATTTACCTGATTTCCTTCACATTTTAGGAATGGTCTGGTTTCCTGAACACAAGACTCATGATGTCAGTGAGTGGCGGAACACCTGCCTAGTTTGCCTATTCCTTTGAATAGTGGTATTCATTTTGTTTATTCGATAACTAAAGAATACTTCTTCTGATTGGACTTCAAATTATTATTGAAAATGCATTCTTTAATAAGGAAGTTAACACATTATTATAGTCCGAATAGGAGGAAAATTTAAATTTCATTGAAATAGCGAAAAAAAAAACTTGGAATCTTTGGAATCAGGTCATTTTTAAACGCTGATTCTTCTGATCGACTTAAAACTTTTAATACAAGTTTGTCACTCACTTTCGGCTACGTAAATTTCAATTTCTCACTTTCATTAAGCAATATTTTTCGCAGGTAATAACTAGTGAATACTTTGCCTGATCAGCTTCAGACCTGAAATGTTGATGTATCTGAATACCAAGTATTAATTTTGAGTTTTTGTGAGCCAGTTTAACAACTTTATTAAATCGCAATTTAAAAAATAAAAATAAATAGTTTCCTTGCACCACTGTAGAGAATTTTAAATAAAATGTAAATGAGAAAATTAACTGGAAAAAATCCTCAGATTTACATATATATATATATATATATATATATATATATATATATATATATATATATATATATATATATATATATATATATATATATATATATATATATGTCGTGCCGAATATGTAAAACTGGTCAATTAGCAAGAACTCATTTAAAATTAAGTATTTCCTAAAATTTTCTCTTATACGTGTAAAGATATATATTTTTCATTATTGTTAATGTAAAAAAATCTAATTTTGCACCAAAAGAATCTTAGAAAACTTACCTAACCTTATTATAACAAGAACAATTTATTTTAGCCTAACCAAACTAAATATATTTTAGATTTTTTTAAAACAATTTAATACTAAACAAACACAGTGAAATATATTTTTTTCGTTAGGTTCAGAATGATTTTGGCGAAATTATTGCATACACAAATTTTCACTTGTCCTATATGGCAAGATGAGCGTTGCTATTTAAGCCAAGATAGCAAGTTCTGCCTATTCGGCACGACATATTTTATATATATATATATATATATTATATATATATATATATATATAATATATATATATATATATATATATATAAAATATATATATATATATATATATATATGCAATAAGATCACAGTAAACAGGTGATTTCAAAATATGCAAAACAACCACTCTGAAAGAATAGAGAAATTCCAAGCGCTTTCGTGACTACTCACATTATCAAGGAACTATGTTCCTTGATAATGTGATTAGTCACGAAAGCACTTGGAATTTCTCTATTCTTTCAGAGTGGTTGTTTTGCATATATATATATATATATATATATATATATAATATATATATATATATGTATATATATATATATATATATATATATATATATATATATATATATTATATATATATATATATATATATATATATATA
Organism: Cherax quadricarinatus; assembly: GCF_026875155.1. NCBI lineage: Eukaryota > Metazoa > Arthropoda > Malacostraca > Decapoda > Parastacidae > Cherax > Cherax quadricarinatus. Next base: position 3,468 of record NW_026465830.1, read on the forward strand.
TATATATATATATATATATATAATATATATATATAGACTCAGCAGGACTTATTGTGAATATCCTGGGAAGATTCCAGTGAAGCGAGAAGACATTTCAATGCACCGTTTCAAGGTAAATTGTGGAAGTGTTGTGCAGTTTGTAAAGGTTGGTGAGTGGTGGTAGTGAGGAAGACGGCCAGTGGAGGGGTGGGGGAGTACAAGGCCTACACTGTGTATGAGTACCGGCCAAGATTATCGTACATATAAACCTCGAAAAAGCTCTTATAAAAAAAATGTATATCCAGCACCATGCACCATGCTTCCAGTTAACTTGGAAATGATTGTGTCGATGCATGGACTATTTAGAGGCATATGTTATGGAAAAACAATGTGAAATTAATGTTAACGAGGGAGTGACCAGTCAATGCAGCCACCCCCACGTCACGGGGGTGGGTGGAAGAGGCGGGATGTGTAACTGGATGTGTAATAAAATGGTGAGTGAACACATTGGTTCGCAGTGCCCATACCCACATTGTTCATAGTGTACATGGGAAACAAATAAAGTTATGTGTATTATAAGACAGTGTGAACAATATATAGTGCGCAAGTCCATGTGTATTGTACTTCCCGGGATAACCCCACTCAACAACCTGCGCCTCCCCACCAAATTTCCCCAGGGGAAGTTTTTCCCTTCCCCTCCCAGCCCCTCAAACTCCACCAGGCCACCACGGTCAAGTTCACTACCTTCCACGCACCATACCCACCCAGCATGTCATATTCCAATCCTATTGTCTAGTCTAGCAGATGGATGCCAACCAGGAGGAAGCAAGCAGCCAGGGAAATGGCACGGTTGGCAATACTAGGAGAGGCAAGTGTCGGTCATGCTTACAGCTTCGTTGTCTCAACTCGAAGGGTTTTCCCTCCGCAAACACGGTAGTTGCCCTGGTTCAGGATGTCCTCCTGTGGAAAGTGATGATCCAGATCCACCTCAGGCACCTGAACCCTCTCCAACAGATTTCATCTCATCAGACAATCTCTTGGAAGAAATTTTAAAGCAACAGGTACCAGGACACTCACACATATTCCCAAAGCAGCCTGTCCACACGCAGCGGGGAAACTACAGACCTCCTGAAAAAAGTAAACGATGGTTCCCACTATCTTAAATGCTCCACCAACCATCAAGGCATGGCACAACTTGCTACTTTTTGGCAATGTCTGCTTAGCTGTGCCGGGAAAGAAGGGAAAGAGGTTTAGACTCAATGATAATTAAATCCTTAAGAGATTTTCCTAGAGTTGAAAACCTCATTCGCCTTCCCCGTCAACACAAAAAAGGGAGAGGCAGAACCCCCACTCACTCTACTGACAGTGAAAAAGTCAGAGTCCAGGTGAGCAAGAAAATTGAAGAGGGCAACACAGTGGGGGCAATAAGAATTATTACCAGTGAAGATACAGTTGCTCCCAGGGATGCTGACACGGCTGAAGCACTTAGAGGAAAGCCCCCTGCCAGGGAAACCAGTGGCACCAACAGTTCCAACACCTCTGTCCCCACTATGGAACCATTGATAGTGGAAGACTCAGACATTTACAAAGCAATAATGTCGTTCCCATCTGCTGGGGGTTACACTGGAATAAGGCCACAGCATTTAAAGGAAATGGTTAATCCAGTTATTGGGGAAATTGCAGAGACACTGCTTTCAGAGATCACAAGGTTCGTCAAAAATTTTCCTTGGCTGGTCTGATTCCTGATGAAATTAGACCTTTCTTTTTTGGTGCAACACTTTGTGCACTTAAAAAAGAAGGAGGGAGGAATTCGGCCAATTGCATAGGCAACACCTTACGCCGCCTCGTATCCCAAGCTGCTGTCCGAAGTATTCGTGCACAGGCAGCCATGATGCTTCAACCAAACCAGCTTGGCTTTGGGGTCTCTCAAGGAAAGTGAAGCAGCGGTTCATGCAACAAGGGCGTATATCAACAACCTGCCTGAGGACAATGCAGTGGTAAAATTAGATTTCAAGAATGCGTTCAATCTCCTGAAAAGAGACGTGGTATTTAGCAGCAGTACAAAAAAATTTCCCTTTTGTCTTTTCCCCTTTTGTTTCACCCGGGGTATAGCAAGTAATCAATGCTTCTCTTTGGAGAGCATGAAATTACATCATCGGGGGTGTCCAACAAGGAGATCCTCTTGCACCATTTCTCTTCTGTATAGCAGTTAGGGAAATCACAGTCAGACTGACCAGCGAGGTAAACATCGGTTCCTAGATGATGGCACACTAGCAGGTAAAAAAGAGTCCTCCTACATGACCTTCACAGGTAATGACACGGGGACAGGAAATGGGTCTCATCCTGAATCCATCCAAATGTGAAATCATCTCAGTCAGTCAACAAGTGATAAAAGCAGTGAGATCAAAACTACCAGGAGCAGTAGTCATTGCCCCCACAAATAGTGGGCTTGCTAGGAGCACCTCTGGGAAGCAGCCATTGACACAATTCTCAGGAAGAAATTGGAAAGTTAAGGAGAATGGAACAACGAATAGGCAATCTGGACACCCACCCATGCCTTGTACCTTCTCACAAAGTGCTTGAGTCTGCCCAGGTTGACATATTTCCTAAGATGTGCCCCCTTCATATGATAACCCTATACTGCACGAATTAGCAGTATTTCTGAGGCAGATTTTTTCGAAAGTATTTTAAACCTTACTCTAGAAGACGGGCAGTGGAACCCAAGCTACACTTCCATCAGACTAGGAGGCATTGGTGTCCGCAAGTCATCACAAATTGCGTTACTGCTTTTCTGTCCTCGTGTATTGCAAACCAGAGAGCTTGTAGCAGCGATTCTCCCTGAAATCTTAGGGACAAGATAGGAGTCCAGGACCAAAAATTCATTGATGGAGCAATGATCTGGGATAATCTAACGGATCTGGAGCCAGACCTGCTCCCCCAACAACTACCAAAACAATCGCACTGGGATGGTCCCAAAAGTGGAAAATATTGCCTCAACAATGCTTCAGAGTGTGTCAGGGAAGGATAGAGCCCGCCTCCTGGCAGTGGGGAGCCCTTCATGCTGGGGACTTTCTGTTTGGGTGTTCCAACTCCAGCCTTGGCACACGTCTCGACCCACAGACCATCCGCATCGGTGTTGCCCTTCGACTTACCGCCCTATTCTCGCCGAACACAGGTGTATTTTGGCAGTTTAAGCAGCAGACCGATTCGGGTACCATGGTCTTGTGTGCCGTAAAATCCGAGGGAAAGATTGCAAGACATGAGGAGGTTAATAACATTATCAAGAGGAGCCTCACAACAGCTGAATGCCCAGCAGTAAGGGAGCCCCCCAACTATGCAGATCTGATGGCAGCAGAAGCGTCCATGGGACACCCTTCAAGCCTGACAGATGGGAAGCAGGTGGTGTGGGACTATACATGTGCAATCTACCTTGGCTGATACCTATCTCCAATACACCAGGGAGGAAGGAGGGGCAGCGGCCCGCTTTAGGGAGTCCCAAAAAATCTAGAAAATATGGAGAACTTGCCCCTCATTATATGTTTTTTCCCATGGCTCAGAGACCTTGGCTCATGGGGAAAGAGTGCATCTAAATTCCTTAAGGAGCTGGGAAAAAGACTCTTTAGGGTAACTAGGGGTCCCAGGGCAGCTAGTTTTCTGTTCCAGCGGCTAGTGCGGCTGTTCAAAGGGGTAATGCCTGCTGTATTTTTTGGGGACACGCCCCAGCTCTGAGGAGCTGGATGAGATTTTTTACCTTATAATCGGGGATACACACGTAACATGTACCGGGATATGCCACCTTTATATCAAAATGTATCTCTTAAATCTTTTGTACCATATTATGTAATAAAATATTCCTATTTAGTAAAAAAAAAATAAATATGAAAAGATGGGGGTGGTAGGGGAAGTGGAATATTCAAACGGCTTCAGGAAGAAATCCAAATATTTTTCCCTTTAAGCCTTTTTATCCCCTTCTCCGAGGCTAGGGTCCCACAATTTACACCAGAGGTGGACCCCAATCCTATATTAAAAAATATATATATATATATATATATATTTTATATATAAATATATATATATATATATATATATATATATATATAATATATTAATAAGGAAAACTTCCCTGTTTTATGAACATTTCAGCAATATTTTCAATTGCTTTCTCAAATTTCGTTCATATTCAGGACTCCTTATTTGATCGGTTTAAAAATTTCAACAAAAAGTGTAATGAATCTCTGGCAAGATTCATGTGATGATGGACACGCCCCGGGTGGCTGCCCTCACAATCATCGGCTGTTCTTATAAGTTCACGTCCAGACAGGGGTGCTCTCAACGGCTTCAATAAATTTTATTACTTATATATCGTTCTTAAAATAAGGTTGGGATCTTTAATGGAGTGTATAGATCCATTATCACTTTTTTTGATTTTTTTCTTGTTGATGCTGGTGAGGGGGTCTTGATCAAGGAACTAGACTTATCTCCCCCTTGCTTAAATGGACTGAAAACATCGATTCCAGGTGAGGGACAGATTACCTCAAACTCCTCCTCTCCTTATATCTTCCTGCTTTGTATTGGACTGATGAAGCCACTATGTGGCGAAACGTTTCTTCAATAAGATTCCCATATGTTACATAAGTGTCTCAATTCTCAAACTGTGAGTGGGCGTGTGGCATGAGCTGTGTACATTGCAATTCATTTAGCGTTCATTTAATATCCATGCAGGGATATTTCGTCTATACTAGCTAAGCTGGTAGTTAGGTCGAAGAAGCTGCAGAAGTACTCTAGCTATTCTGATTCACTCTCTGATTTTTATGTTAACCAACTGGGTTATAGGTTTCTCCCTGCTGAATTGATACTATGCTTCCACACCTTGCTGAAGGCAGACTTTCACTGAGGATGGTTAGGTTCATTTTTACTGGTTTATCTTTTATGACACGAAAAGCCAATCGCAGTGATCGAACTCACTTTGCTTGTTTGCTTATAAACTTCTTGTTGCTCTATTACATTTTTCACATATTGTGAATATTGGGAGAGGGAATATAAGTATTGGTACTCAAAAACTTTGCCGTGAGTATTGTTCCTTAGGTCTCATTACACAGGTATGCACATACATATATATACATATACATATCTAGGTTTTTCTTCTTTTTTTAATAGTTCTTGTTCTTCTTTATTTCCCGTATTCTTATTGTAGAAGTGGAAAACAATCTCTCCACCTTAAGCCATGCGTGTCGTAGGAGGTGACTAAAATGCCGGGAGCAATGGGCTCGTAACCCTTCTCTGTTATAAACTACTAAAAACGAGGAAAAAGAGAAACTTTATAAATCTGGGATGTTTGAATGTGCATGCATGTAGTGTGAATGATAAGAAATAAATGATTGCTGATGTTATGAATGAAAAGAAGTTGAATATCCTAGCTCTAAGCGAAACAAAGCTGAACGGGGTAGGTGAGTTTCAGTGGGGAACATAAATGAGATTAAATCAGGAGTATCTTAAAGAGTTAGAGCTAAGGAAAAGGCTCCAATAATATTAAGGATCAGTTATGGAAAGGGAAGAGAGGATATAAATGTATAAATTTAAGGATTATGTGAATTAAAATAAGGGTCGGATACGAAAAGTGGGTCATAATAGGTGCATGCATCTGGAGAAGAGAGGAGTGTGGAGGAGAGAGAGAGATTTTGGAAGATGTTAAGCGAGTGTGTAGGAACTTTGGAATCAAGTGAGAGAGCAATTGTGGTAGGGGACCTAAATTCTAAACTAGGGGAAACATTTAGAGAGGGTGTGGTAGGTACGTTTGGGGTGCCAGATGTAAATGATAATGGGGGCCCTTTGAATGAACTTTGAATAGAAAGGGGTTTGGTTATAGGTAATACATATTTTAAGAAAAAGAGGGTAAATAAGTATACAAGATATGATGTAGGGCGAAATTACAGTAGTTTGTTGGATTATGTATTGGTAGATAAAAGACTGTTGTGCAGACTTCAGGATGTACATGTTTTAGAGGGGCTACAGATATTTCTGATCACTTTTTAATTATAGCTACAGTGAGAGTTAAAGGTATATGGGATACAAGGAAAATGGAAGCAGCAAGTGAGAGAGATGTGAAGGTTTATAAACTATAGGAGGAGACAGGGTAAGATATAAACAACTATTGGAGGATAGATGGGCTAGTGAGAGTATAACAATGAGGTAGAAGATGTATGGGGTAAGATTAAGAAAGTAGTGTTAGAGTATTCAGCAGAAGTTTGTGGTTACAGGGAGGGAAGAAGAGTGATTGATGGAATGATGATGTAAGAGAGTAGTAAGAGGGAAACATTAACATATGAGAGATTTTTACAAAGCAGAACTGATTCAAGGAGGGAGGAGCATAAGGAGAGAGGAAGAGAGTGGTGAAAGAATGTAAAAAGAGAGCAAATGACAGAGTGGGTGAGATGTTATCAACAAATATTGTTGAAAAAAAAAAGAAAAAGTTTTGCAATGAGATTCATAAGTTGAGAAAGCCTAGGGAATGAATGGTTTTGATAGTTAAAAATGTGAGAGGAGAGTTATTAAATGAAGAGTTAAAGGTATTGGGAGGATGGAGGGAATATTTTGAAGAATTGTTAAATGTTGATGAAGATAGGGAAACTGTGATCATGTATAGTGTAAGGAGGAATAACATCTTGTAGGAGTAACGAAGCACCAGTTGTGAGTGTGGGGGAAGTGCATGAGGCAGTGGGTAGAATGAAAGGGGGTAATGCAGCTAGGATTGATGGGATCAAGATAGAAATGTTAAATTCTGGTGGAAATATAGTTTTGGAGTGGTTGGTGCCTTTATTTAATAAATGTATGGAAGAAGGTAAGGTACCTAGGGACTGGCAGACAGCATGCATAGTTCCTTTGTATAAAGGCAAAGGGGACAAAAGAGTGTAAAAATCATAGGGGAATGAGTCTATTGAGTATACCTGGTAAAGTATATGGTAGAGCTATTTACTGAAAGAATTAAGAGTAAGACGGAGAGTAGGAGAGCAGATGAACAAAGAGACTTTAAGAAGGGTAGGGGGTAGTGTTTACCGTGAAACATGTAGGTGAACAGTATTTAGAGAAGGGTAAAGAGGTTTTTGTGGCATTTATGAATTTGGTAAAGGCGTATGATAGGGTGGATAGGAGGGGGGCAATGTGGCAGATGTTGCAAATGTATGGAATAGGAGGTAGGCTATTGCAAGCAGTGAAGTGTTTTTACGAGGATAGTGAGGCTCAGGTTAGAGTATGCAGGAGAACGGGAGATTATTTCCCAGTGAAAGCAGGCCTTAGAAAGAGATGTGTGATGTTACCATAGTTGTTCAATATATTTATAGATGGAGTTGTATGAAAAGTGAATTCTTGGGTGTTGGCAAGAGATGTGGGGTTGTCACAGTTGCTCTTTGCTGATGACACTGTGCTTTTGGGAGATTCTGAGAAAAGTTGCAGAGGTTGGTTGATGAATTTGGTAGGGTATGTAAAAGAAGGAAGTTAAAAGTGAATATAGGAAAGAGTAAGGTGATGAGGATAGCAAAAAAAAAAAATAGCTAACGAAAGATTGGATATCAGATTGGAAGGAGAGAGAGTATGGAGGAGGTGTATGTTTCCAGATATTTTGGAGTGAAGTGTAAGCAGATAGGTCTATGAAGAATGAAGTGAATCATTGAACTGACGAGGGAATAAAGGTGAGTGGTGCACTGAGGAGTCTGTGGAGACAAAGAACTTTATCCATAGAAACAAAGAGGGCAATGTAGAGAGCATAGTTATATCAACTCTCTTATATAGGTGTGAAGCATGAGTGGTGAATGTTGCAACAATGAGAAGGCTGGAGGCAGTGGAGATGACATGTCTGAGGGCAATGTGTGGTGTGAATGTAATGCAGAGAATCCGTAGCTGGGAGATTAGGAGAAGGTGAGGGATTACCAAAACTATTATCCTCAGGGCTCAGGAGGGGTTAGTGAGGTGGTTCGGACATGTAGAGAGAATGAAACGAAATATAATGAATTCGAGAGTATATAAATCTGTAGTGGAGGGAAAGCGGGCTAGGGGTCGGACTAGGAAAGGTTGGAAGGGGAGTAAAGGAGGTTTTGTGTGTGAGGGGCTTGGACTTCCAGCAAGCATGCGTAAGCGTGTTAGATAAGAGCGAATGGAGGCAAATGGTTTTTAGGACTTGACGTGTTGTTGGAGTGTGAGCAAGGTAACATTTATGAATGTATTCAGGGACACCGGCAGGCCGGACTTCCTGACGATGGGAAGTACAGTGCCTGCACTCTGAACAAGGAGTGTTAATGTTACAGTTTTATAACTGTGGTGTACGCACGCCTCTGGCAAGACGGTGATGGAGTGAATAATGAAAGTTTTTCCTTTTTGGCCCACCTTGCCTTGGTGGGGAACGACGGCCGATGTGTTAATATATAAATGCTTATATCATACTCTCTTCCATCTTATTATAACTATAGCTCTTCCGTTATATTCTTTGGGTTTTTAAGCCTATCGATTACGTAATCTGTTTATAAGTAAAAAAGAAATACCACGAGCGGGTTTAGAACACGCGATCAGATTGCGGGTTCTGTCCCCGCCGGTGGTATGGTTCGTTTGCAATCGTGTCATTACGATTTCTCGAGTCCTGTTTATGAGTAGGCAAGAACACTTTCATCCTAGAAATACTTTTTAAACTCTCAGTGTATATTCGGTATATTGAAAGACAACAATTACCTGTGTAGATATCATGTACAGTAATTATACACAAAACCGCACATAAAAGAGAGAAGCTTACGACGACGTTTCGGTCCGACTTGGACCATTGACAAAGTCACACTGTGACGGTGTGACTTTGTCAATGGTCCAAGTCGGACCGAAACGTCGTCGTAAGCTTCTCTCTTTTATGTGCGGTTTTGTGTATCGTTCCAGTCACGGTATTGTGCCTTTTTGTTATTTATTTATGTACAGTAAGTACATACATAACATATATATATAATATATATATATATATATATATATATATATATATATTATATATATATATATATATTATATATATATATATATATATATATATTATTACTCAGAAAACCACCACTCACGATCAGTCATCTCTTATGTTACAATTAAGTGTGTGAGTACTCGTTTTCATTCATAACCAGTTGTTGTTAACTGCTTTTAGGAGTTGCCATATACGTATCTACATTGAACCTAGTTCACCTTAACACACTTTAACTTTAGTAACTGTGGGGTCTTATTTCATAGTAGTGATTTTTACGAGGCGTTGTGGCCCAGCAGCGGTTGATGGTGATGTGTTGTGACCCAGTAGTGAGTGATACGAAGTTTTTGGCACAAATGCAGTTGATATTCATATCTTTTGGGCTTTTCAAGGAATGTTCTTAGATGTTGGTGAAGAGCTCTTGATCCAAGGACTTCGGTTTGTCCTCCACTTCCATGGATCGAACCTAATTATAGCTCATTCTCCATTTTTTAACTCTTAACATAATAATAATATTTTTTATTATTATTAACACACTGGCCGATTCCCACCAAGGTAGGGTGGCCGGAAAAAGAAAAACTTTCACCATCATTCACTCCATCACTGTCTTGCCAGAAGGGTGCTTTACACTACAGTTTTTAAAGTGCAACATTAACACCCCTCCTTCGGTTGTCGTGAGGTGTTGTGGCTCAGTAGCCCTTGTAAGTATAGATTTTGACTCAGTAGTGATTATGATGGGTTGTGACCTACCAGCTGTTGATAGTGATGTGTTGTGAACCAGAAATGGTTCACAACACATGGTTCAGAAATGGCTTAGTAGCCGTTTATAGTGATGCTTTGTGACGTAGTTATGACCGGTGTTCTTGCTAGTAGTCACTGATGGTGTTGTGTTGGGGCACTGTAAGTCGTTCTTGATGTATTGTAGCACTATCGTCGTTGATGGTGTTGTATTGCGGCACTATATTTCTTGATGGCGTTTTTATAGCCTACTACTAGGTGACAGTCAAATACATGAAAAATAAACCATTTGGCACATTTTTTCCAATGGTTAGAAACACTGTACAACATTGGGTGAGCGGGAGGATACTGGTATAATGGGGCAGGAAGTAAAGCTTTTGGGTGCGCACCCACGGTTACGTGGTAATTGCAACGATGAGACAGTGAGAAGGATCATATAATAATACTTTTGCCAAGGTCACGCCGAGGACTGGGGAAGTAGTGTGAGCTAATGTGTCCCTTTGTCCCATCTCGGGCCAATGACTTACTTTACTGCACTGCCTCGACATTCCTTACTCATATTATTACCAAACATAAAACTGTTCCCCTGCTACTGTTTTGCTGTATATACGAGGCAAAGAGTTTATAGCAAATAATTATCTTCGTTATTTGAGGAAATTCTAACGTTTGTGAAATGAATTTGTATTGTTTGTGTACATTGCAGGGAAGAGGTTCATAGAAATAACTAATCTTTGGGATTTTTCTAACAATTTCTTTGAGTTTCTTCGCCATTTTTCTTCCTCAATTGGTGGTCTGTCTTCAGTGGTTTATCTCCAACTCTTTGTTTATAACATTTATTGTGCTCAAGTTAAATTTTGGTAAATGATTACTTCATCATTCATGAAATCTTTTAGCATTCCTACAATCCTCTTTTTGTCTCCTTTATTATTATCTTCCTTGTTTTGTGATCATCAGTCTTCCAGGATATGTGGAAGATGACTTATGTAATCATTTCATTAACATAAACCAGTAAAATGCTGATGCTTCATGCTAAATAATGACTCATTGTTTTCTGTTGCTTAAGTATTTCCTTGCACATGCTAATTCCATTCTTTTATTCCAGCTTGTTTCTCCAGTTTGCCTAAAATACTTCTACGTGAAAACGTATCAATAGCTTCCTTACAGTCCAGGAATATGCATCCCAATTTCACTTAATTTAAGTGAGTGTCAGTAAAGTATTTTACACACTGTCTTCCATTTCTGAGTCAATATTTGTGTTCTGGGATAAATTATTACCTTCCTAATGAATGACTCATATTCTTTTCCAGCTTTATGCAGATTATGTTCTTGAAGGTCACTAGCTGTTAGCTCACCTGCCTCTCACCTTTCATGAACATTTGTTATTTATCCT
>NW_026465831.1:0-12264 GCF_026875155.1 Cherax quadricarinatus
ATGTATTCTCCCTCTTTCCACAAGGGGATTACCCCAACAAGTATTTCTTACATCATGTAATTTACCACACATGTATTACTCACACCATGCATTACTCACACCATGTATTACTTACATCATGTATTACTCACAACATGTATTACTCACACCATGCATTACTCACACCATGTATTACTCACACCATGTATTACTCACACATGTATTACTCACACCATGTATTACTCACACCATGTATTACTTACACCGTGTATTACTCACACCATGTATTACTCACACCATGCATTACTCACATGTATTACTCACAACATGTATTATTCACACCATGTATTACTCACACCATGTATTACTCACACCCATGTAAATTTCTTACAAACCCTGATATTACTCACACCATGTATTACTCACACCATTTCATTACTCACATGTATTACTCACAACATGTTTTTATTCACACCAAAGTTTTTACTCACACCATGTATTACTCCCCACCCGTATTTACTCCACCATGCATTACTCACATGTATTACTCACATGTATTACTCACACCATGTATTCTCACACCATGCATTACTCAAATGTATTACTCACATGTATTACTCACACCATGTATTACTCACATGTATTACACCATGTATTACTCACATGTATTACTCACATCACGTATTACTCACACCATGTATTACTCACACCATGTATTACTCACACCATGTATTACTCACATCATGTATTACTCACACCATGTATTACTCACACCATGTATTACTCACATCATGTATTACTCACACCATGTATTACTCACACCATGCATTACACCATGTATTACTCACATCATATATTACTCACACCATGCATTACTCACACCATGCATTACTCACACCATGTATTACTCACATCATGTATTACTCACACCATGTATTACATCATGTATTACTCACACCATGCATTACTCACACCATGTATTACTCACACCATGTATTAGTCACACCATGTATTACCATGTATTACTCACACCATGCATTACTCACACCATGCATTACTCACACCATGCATTACTCACACCATGCATTACTCACACCATGCATTACTCACACCATGTATTACTCACACCATGCATTACTCACACCATGCATTACTTACACCATGTATCACTCACACCATGCATTACTCACACCATGCATTACTTACACCATGTATTACTCACACCATGCATTACTTACACCATGTATTACTCACACCATGTATTACTCACACCATGCATTACTCACACCATGCATTACTCACACCATGCATTACTCACACCATGCATTACTCACACCATGCATTTACCACACATGCATACTCACACCATGCATTACTAAAACCATGCATTACTCACAAAAAGGGATTACTCAACACCATGCATTACTCACACCATGCATTACTCACACCATGTATTACTCACACCATGCATTACTCACACCATGTATTACTCACACCATGCATTACTCACACCATGTATTACTCACACCATGTATTACTCACACCATGTATTACTCACACCATGTATTACTCACACCATGTATTACTCACACCATGTATTACTCACACCATGTATTACTCACACCATGTATTACACCATATATTACTTACAACTGTTCAGGAAGAAATATGCCCAGCAGGAAGAAGTAACGTTGCAGAACATTGTGTGTGTTTGGTTTATGAGGGCCGTTGACGCACACGCCGGGGAGTGTCCGTCCAGCTTCTAGATGGTACCAAAAAATGTTGCCAAGGCTGCCCATGAGAGAAAAGGAACAAAAGTTCCTTTGTAAATAGAGATAAAAAACTTGAAGTTTGCAATTAGATCCGGTGGACGGCCTTGCCAAGCCCCAGCAGAGAGGGACGCCCTTGCCAAACCCCAGCGAGAGGGAGCCAACACTTCCACCTGAGTGCAGTAACCGGCGCCCAACAAAGACCATAAAGAATTTTCCCGCAGAACGGGAAAAAAAAGGAGGTGGTTACAGTAAGCCGCTGAACAGGTGCCCTCCTGTAGTGCCCGGCGGGCAAAATTTCATGAGGGCAAGCGTCCCAGAGACAACTTTTTTTTTTTTTTATTTTATTTAAAAACCATTTAAAAAAACATGAGTCACAAGAAACTTCAAACAAATATATTGGACTGAATGAAAATTCTTACATCGGATATGAAACAATACCTTTTACCATTACTTTGTTAACATTATAACAACTATAACTAATACTATATCTGATTACGAAGCTTAAACTGTCCTAAACTAAATACATGTGTAATAAGTTAACAATAGTAAAAATGCAACCTAATTCTTAATCAAATTAAGCATTGCATCTCTTAAATTTTTTTTTTTTTATATTTTTTATTTAAAAAACACAGTATACAATGTATGTTATACATAATTGACTTAAAACACAGTAAAATGTGTTGGTATACAAAGTTGATTTTAAAACAAGAACCGTGAAAAACTTCATGTAAGACAACAATAATATATAACCAAACAGAGGAACTACCAGAACATACCTTAAACACCAAATAATATATAACCAAACCTGACACTCTTATTTCATATCGTGTATGAAATTTTTATATACAAAAGAATGTCATATAAACTAATGCATTGCGCATTCAATGGTATATGGATATATAAAAAATTTATGTACAAAAAAAATATCATAGAAACTAATACATTACACACTCACTAGTACTATGGTTATATTAAATAACTATCAGAAACCTACATGACTTGAAACTGATCCATGGTGTTCTTTTTTTTTGGGTTTTTGGCATGTATTGAAAAAGGAATCAAAATATACAAAAAGCCTTTAATAATTAACATAAGATTTTACAGATCTAGCATGTATGATTACATATGAGGAAACACTAAGACACCTAATACCCCGACCAACCCCTATTTAGTTTCTCAAGCTAATTGTGAACCCACAAAAAAAAATACCTTATTGTATACAGTGATTTAGTAAAGGTGCTTAATTGAACATCAGCTGACTATATGCACCCATAAATGAAAAATAAAAATACATGTGATATCACGGGGTGAGGGAAAAAACATATCCCACAAAAGCTGCTGCCCAAGGAACTTAAATGTCCAAAGATTACAATATTGGACATTATACATTTCAACCCCCCCCCCTTACACAGGTACCTCTACTACATATCGAACAATCTTAGGCCAATGAAACTTTTTGCCCTTCATCAAAAGTTTACAACCATCACCAAAGGTCTGCTTATGAACATTCCCCTTAAAGGGCAGTATAACGTGTACTTTTAGCGGTGATATCAGCGAGGCTTCCCGCTTACAAATGACTAAACAAAACCTACGGGAACCCCAGGAAAGGGACCAACATACTTCACTAAGCCCCGGCCATAGTCGGGAACCGGTTAAACCTTGCAGAGGCTGGAACATATACTGAAATGTTGCTTTTATCTGTATTTCAAGATGCATGACATATTAGGATTAATCCAAGATCTCATTTCCACACAACGCCACAACCATACACACACAGACGCACGGAACCATTCATAATACATACACGTCACTCCCCAAAACCCGCCCCTCTACCCTGGAGTCCCGAACCCACCGTTTGGTGCTACCACGGGGGAGTCCAGCCCCCGTGGTTTTAAACCCCACCCTCAGTTGCAGCAACCTTTGAACAGTAAGACTTCGATAGTTTGCAGGAAAACTATTATCCCAACTTCTACCATATATGAGTTTATTTCTGAAATACGTTCTGTAGATCCCTGCCGCCAATTGCCCTGATCCTAACTGATCCCCCGGTTTCCCGCATATCCCATGATATATAAAGAAAATCCGCCCCAGTACATTATTGCTCTTCGTACCTCACTTGATACTCCCGCTAAACGTCTAATGTTAAGGCCCGTAAGGTTGGATATTTCCCCCACTAAGAAAATCGAAAACCCGCCCAACAACCCGAACGAACATTTGTCCAAGGGTATCACAAAAGTAGAAAAGCATGAAAAGCTTTTTCTTCGAGACGCAACATAAGCAATCCGCCTCCCTTACCAAACCCATCCTATTTAAGACCGATTTTGATGCTAAAATCCCCATGAAAAAACCTGAAACACCAATTCACAAAACCCTTGGTGCCAACTTAAGTTTACAAAATCCGTCCCATATTTCCCCCCCAAATTTATACAGTGGAAAAACAGACAATCCCTGTACAATTTCCCTACAACAACATATGCTGACCATTTGCCCCACTCGAATCCGTTGCGCGTTTCTCAACTTTAACAACAAACGCAGCATGTCCTCACACTCGATTAATCCCCTGCCGCTCCACCATTTACGCATGTCGATCATTACCCGACCCACCCGGATGCCCTTCTCACCGCCCACCCTGAGGAACTGCTGCTTAACATAGAGGGCCTTCACCCGTGGCCCCAAAGCCAGGAGACCTAAACCCCCACGACGAACATGGGTCATGACAACCTCCCGGCTAAACCAAGCCCTCCCGAAACCCCAAACATAACGTAAGACCCTTCTCCGCAGTTCCTGAATATCCACATCTCTTAAAGGGTACACCTCAGCCACACTCCATACCTTACTATAAACAAGTGTATTAACCACTACTGTCCTCTGCTGCAAAGATACATCCCCAGCTCTTAGCCCCCGAAGTCGATCTAAAGCCTTATTAACCACCAATTCTGAGTTCAACCTTCGGCCCTCCCTCTCATCTGCCATGTACACGATACCACATTCATCTACGATACCACATATTCTAAGTTGCACCACGACTGACCACCCATACCTTTCGCCCCCCCCACCCATGTACCCACCTCCAATAATTTCGATTTTGCTTTATTGATGCACATGCCAGACTCTGTCCCAAAAAACTCAACCATCCATCCCACGATCCGCAAATCCTCCTCCCCTTTTAACAAAATCGTCGTATCATCTACGTACCCGACCACACGCGCTGCATTGTCACTGCTCCGCGTCCCACTCCTCAATCCACCATCCACCAGCTCATAAAAGGGGTTTTGCATACAAGCAAAAAGCAGCTGGGAGAGGGGGAACCCTTGCCTCAAACCCCATTCCATACGGACCGGCTGCCCCAATTTACCGTTTACCTGTACGTGTACCATAGCCGAGACATACAAGGTATCAACCCATCTTACAATCTCTTCTCCAAAACCCTGCTTCAATAAAATAAGCCTCAATAAATCTCTATCAACACAGTCGTAAGCATTTTGCCAGTCAAGCCCGAGGACACCCCCCCCTTGACATTCCTCCAAAAATTTCCCCTAAAAACGTACTGCCCGTCCTCATGCTCCTACCTGGTTGCCTAGCTGTCCTTCGTAAAAATAACCGAACCCCAAAAAAACCCTTCCTCATTCTATTTCCTAAAACTTTTGCAAAGATTTTATAGTCCGAGCACATAAGAGATATAGCTCTATATGCACTCAGACCCCCCCCCCTCCCTTTTTGGGCACCAACACAACTACCCTCGTACTTTGCGACGTACCTAACCCCCCTCCGTGAGCATGAAATTTCCCATACTTCAACCAAACAATGCTTATACTTCCCCAATGCGCCCTATAAAAATCATTCGAAATGCCATCTATACCTGGTGCCTTTCCTTTACTCACACTAAAAATCGCCTCCTCTACCTCCTCCACTCGAATCCTACCTTCTAGTACCGTTCTATCCATTTTCACTTAAAACTTTTCTGAAATTCCCTCCCCCCCAGGCCACCTGCCTGGACCCCCCCAACTCCCCGCCGTAGCTTTTCCCCCCCAAACCATAGATCAGCTAAAAACTCATGCTGTCCGTGGTGAGGAGTACTTGACCCGGCAGGCAACCACCCAAACCCGTGCATACTTCCAATTGCAAGAGGGACGTCGCCCTGTTGTCTGACCCTGAACTTGCGCAAGACACAACCCGAAGGTTTGTCGCCCCAGAGCACTTCTTCCATACCTGCTCTGACTTGAACCGCATTAAAACGTTCATTGTGAATTTCTGCAAGTCGACTACGAAGATGTTCAATGTCGTCATACCTACTACTTCCACCCTCCATAGTAATCATTAAGCTGCCCCTCCAAATAGTTTTGTAGCCCAAACCTCCACCTTGCTTCCTCCTTACCCTGTTTCTTATAATAACGTGCTATTCCTGGTTTTGCACGAGTTTCCCACGAGTGTCAGCGTGCCTCGTTGTGCTCCCGGTTTTCTGGTGTTTTCACGGTCGCTCTTACGTGCTAGAACTTTAATTTGTGTCATCAATCCCAACGATACATCCCTCTAGCGCTGGAACCAATCTTGGGCGGGAAAACAATTATTATACTGATAAAAAAAGGAGAATTGTGTGCACTACCTAACAGAGTTTACTGCCAGAGGGGAATCATAGGCCTGTCCCGTGTGAAAAAAAAAAAATAATAATAATTGAACTTTGTGTCAGAGGAAAGAAAGTCTCCCTGAAAGCATTGAGTATACATAGTGTATAGTGTATACTACAGTGGCTCCCTAGTATATTGATGATAAAGGCTAAAGTGTCATTTGAAAAACAGGTGAATTTGTAAATGAAGTGATAAGCCTATAGAGGCAGGTGCCCGAAGTCGCCAGAAAAATTACCACAGGTCAGCTGTTTTTAATAATCTTCCTGGCGTGCTAGTGTACTCGCATATAATCTAGTGATACCAGTGAATAGCAAATACAGTGTTGTAAATAGCAACTAACCAGTATTATAATGGTACTTAGTGGAGTGGAGTGACTTTCATTAGTTTCTTTTCTTTAAATACCAGACGTTACTGTGAATTTCATATAACCTGAGTTACCAGCGGTCGCAATATACACAACGAGAAGCAATTATTACTACAGAAAAAGCGCCCTTCCTCCAAAATTTGCACCAGTCAACTATAGTGAAAAATATAGCATTTATTGTGGGGGAGACCCGAAAAAAAAAAAAAAATAGAGAAGCTAGATACAGCGATTGATAAACAAGGGTGGAGGCTTTGACCGTTCATCATTGTAGGAGTGCAGCAGTCACCGGCCTTCAAACACGCAAGTTAATACTTTTGTATCAATCAAATCACATATTACTTCGGGTAGATAATTTCCAGTAGATCCTTCATGTGTTAGCTCAAAACACCGACCAGTATGGTTTAAATAAGTGACCACTGATCAGATCAGATTTGACTGGTCCGAACCCTTGACTGGTCCCCAACCCTTGACTGGTCCGAACCCTTGACTGGTCCGAACCCTTGACTGGTCCGAACCCTGGACTGGTTTCAAACGGTTTTTGTTGTTGCCCCCACCTAGCAGGTTTTTAATAGAATATTCAAAAGGTTGCTAGTAGAATTGCAGTAAATCAACCATTCAAATCATTATGAAGCTGTGTGTAGTCTGTGGTCAGTCAAACAAAAGGGCTTCCACATGCATAAATTGTCATTTCTGTGGAAATTGGTGTCACGCCCCTTGTGCAGATATCCAAGAACTAGCTACAAAACAGTATTAAAACAGGGAAGTGTTTTTGGGTATGCCCAAATGAGATAAACTGTGGACTAAAATCACAAGGGTATTAAAAGAGGTCAACATCAAAGCTGCTTTCATAGAAAACCTGGAAGCTTTTTACAACAGATGGGAACTAAAAAGTCCGGGCGGGAAAGGTACTGCCCTTGATACTGGCCATGTAGTCAGAAACTGTAAGGCTGGAGATGATGTCCTGGTAGTCAGTAAATGGGGGGCTGATAGTGCTGTCCTGGGAGACAGTAATGGGGAAGCTGGAGGTGCTGTCCTGGGAGACAGTAATGGTGAAGCTGGAGGTGCTGTCCTGGGAGACATAAATGGTGAAGCTGGGGATGCTGTCCTGGGAGACAGTAATGGGAAAACTGGAGATGCTTGTCCCTGGGAGACAGTAATGGTGAAGCTGGAGATTTTGTCCAGGTAGTCGGAATTATACGCAGGAAGGAATACATATAAATGACCCCATAGGGGACAGGAGCCAAGTAGGGAAAAAAAGTGTAGTCAAGATAAAAAAACCAATATTGGGAAACTAGAAATACCGCAGGAAATAGCAAAAAAAGAGGACTCCACTAGCAATAGTGAGGATATATTACCAAAAACAATGGTGGGAGCTCCATTGTTGGTGCTAGGGAGGATAGAAGTAAGACAGGGAAACATGCACCAACAGGGATACAGTCCCCAGAAAACCCCAAAGGGAAACGGAAACCAAGCCTGTGCACATACTATGCACTCGGTATCTGCTGGCATGGGAAAATCTGGAAAAACAGATGGGACGTGCAACTATGACCACCCTAGGAAATGCCATGCCCATATGACAACAGGAAAATGCAAACTCCCTTCCTGTAAGCTTTTTCACCCTGAACTGTGTACCTCTTCAGTACAGGAAAGACTGTGCTATAACTTAAATTGCAGGCATACCATCTAAAGGGGACAAAAAGATACAAAACATCCAGGCCATGGGAAAACCTGGGTAGCCACAGCCACTCAAGAGGGAGGTTTTTTAGTGCCAGGAAGGAAAAAAAACTGGCAGGAAATGGCAGAAATCGTACACCAAATCCAGTCATTCCTGGAGTGGAACCACAGTCGATGGCCTCCACTCCAAACCAACAGATACAGATACTAATGCCGGAAAAAAAAATCCGCCCCCAGTACCAACAATACCACCAGTCGATAACTTCTTCTTTGCAAATAATACAGGGTCTAAAGCCAGCAACAAACAACAAAATACCTTTCATCCGTGGAGCTCTGCAGAGGCAAAGGCAATGTTCGCGGCTTTCACTGAGACCCACATAAAGGATCACTTGGACAACGAAATATGGATCCCAGGTTACAACCTATACAGATGTGACAGAGGTGAACAGGCAAAAGGGGGGGGGTGGCCTGTACATTGCAGAGTCACTTGTTTGCACAGAACTGCTAAATGCCTCAAATGATGTAGTGGAAGTTTTAGCAGTAAAGGTCGAGAACCAAAACCTAGTCATTGTGATAGTCTACAAGCCTCCGGATGCAACATCCCAGCAATTCCAGGAACAGCTGTTAAAAAATTGACCACTGTCTGGAAAACCTTCCAGCTCCTGCACCCAACATCTTGCTCCTGGGGGATTTCAACTTAAGGCACCTAAAATGGAGGAATATAGCAAATAATATTGTTGCAGTAATAACACCAGGAGGCAGCTCTGATGAAAACTCACACTCACGCGAGCTTTTAAATCTCTGCACAAAATTCAATTTAAAACCAGCAAATAATAGAGCCTACTAGACTGGAGAATACACTAGACCTCATCCTTCACTAACAATGATGATCTGATAAGAAATATCACCATATCAAAAACAATATACTCAGATCACAACATAATTGAGGTTCAGTCAGTATGCGCGGAGCCCCAGACCGACATAATGAGATTAGTCACGAGGGAGCATTCACCAAATTCAACTTCATAACAAAAACATAAAGTGGGACCAAGTAAACCAAGTCCTAACCGATATAAGCTGGGAAGATATACTAAGCAAACACAGACCCCAACTTATGCCTAGAACAGATTAACTCGGTGGCACTCGATGTATGCACAAGGCTTATTCCTCTAAGAAAAAGGAGAGTAGATGTAAAACAGGAAAGAGACAGGCGCTCCCTTTACAGGCGACGGAAAAGAATAACAGAGCGGCTAAAAGAGGTCAATATATCTGAAATGCGTAGGGAGACACTGGTCAGAGAAATAGCAAGCATCGAACTTAAGCTAAAAGAATCCTTTAGGAGTCAGGAATCGCGGGAAGAACTAAAAGCCATAAATGAAATCGAAAGAAACCCAAAGTATTTCTTCTCCTATGCCAAATCAAAATCGAGAACAACGTCCAGTATTGGGCCCTACTTAAACAAGATGGGTCCTACACAGATGACAGCAAGGAAATGAGTGAGCTACTCAAGTCCCAATATGACTCAGTTTTTAGCAAGCCACTAACCAGACTGAGAGTCGAAGATCAAAATGAATATTTTTTATGAGAGAGCCACAAAATTTGATTAACACAAGCCTATCCGATGTTATCCTGACGCCAAATGACTTCGAACAGGCGATAAATGACATGCCCATGCACTCTGCCCCCAGGGCCAGACTCATGGAACTCTGTGTTCATCAAGAACTGCAAGAAGCCCCTATCACGAGCCTTTTCCATCCTATGGAGAGGGAGCATGGACACGGGGGTCGTCCCACAGTTACTAAAAACAACAGACATAGCCCCACTCCACAAAGGGGCAGTAAAGCAACAGCAAAGAACTAAGACCAATAGCACTAACATCCCATATCATAAAAATCTTTGAAAGGGTCCTAAGAAGCAAGATCACCACCCATCTAGAAAACCCATCAGTTACACAACCCAGGGCAACATGGGTTTAGAACAGGTCGCTCCTGTCTGTCTCAACTATTGGACCACTACGACAAGGTCCTAAATGCACTAGAAGACAAAAGAATGCAGATGTAATATATACAGACTTTGCAAAAGCCTTCGACAAGTGTGACCATGGCGTAATAGCGCACAAAATGCGTGCTAAAGGAATAACAGGAAAAGTCGGTCGATTGGATCTATAATTTCCTCACTAACAGAACACAGAGAGTAGTCGTCAACAGAGTAAAGTCCGAGGCAGCTACGGTGAAAAGCTCTGTTCCACAAGGCACAGTACTCGCTCCCATCTTGTTCCTCATCCTTATATCCGACATAGACAAGGATGTCAGCCACAGCACCGTGTCTTCCTTTGCAGATGACACCCGAATCTGCATGACAGGTCTTCCATTGCAGACACTGCAAAGCTCCAGGCAGACATCAACCAAATCTTTCAGTGGGCTGCAGAAAACAATATGAAGTTCAACGATGAGAAATTTCAATTACTCAGATATGGTAAACATGAGGAAATTAAATCTTCATCAGAGTACAAAACAAATTCTGGCCACAAAATAGAGCGAAACACCAACGTCAAAGACCTGGGAGTGATTATGTCGAGGATCTCACCTTCAAGGACCATAACATTGTATCAATCGCATCTGCTAGAAAAATGACAGGATGGATAATGAGAACCTTCAAAACTAGGGAGGCCAAGCCATGATGACACTCTTCAGGTCACTTGTTCTATCTAGGCTGGAATATTGTGCACACTAACAGCACCTTTCAAGGCAGGTGAAATTGCCGACCTAGAAAATGTACAGAGAACTTTCACGGCGCGCATAACAGAGATAAAACACCTCAATTATTGGGAGCGTGAGGTTCCTAAACCTGTATTCCCTGGAACGCAGGAGGGAGAGATACATGATTATATACACCTGGAAAATCCTAGAGGGACTAGTACCGAACTTGCACACGAAAATCACTCATTACGAAAGCAAAAGACTTGGCAGACGATTGCACCATCCCCCAATGAAAAGCAGGGGTGTCACTAGCACGTTAAGAGACCATACAATAAGTGTCAGAGGCCCGAGACTGTTCAACTGCCTCCCAGCACACATAAGGGGGATTACCAACAGACCCCTGGCAGTCTTCAAGCTGGCACTGGACAAGCACCTAAAGTCAGTTCCAGATCAGCCGGGCTGTGGCTCGTATGTTGGTTTGCGTGCAGCCAGCAGCAACAGCCTGGTTGATCAGGCTCTGATCCACCAGGAGGCCTGGTCTCAGACCGGGCCGCGGGGGCGTTGATCCCCGGAACTCTCTCCAGGTAAACTCCAGGTAATCCTGAAAAGCGGACCCATCCCCTTCCCCCTCCAAGAGCCACCCATTCAGTTTCCAATACCCTGAATAAACCCTAATCATTCCATCCCAGTCCAAGTCCGCTAGCACTGCACGGTGATCAGAAAACCCCAGATCAAGGGTCTGCACGCGCCCAACTCGAATTCCTTGTGTTGCATAAATCCTATCCAGTCGGGCCGCGTAACCTTTGCGCACAAACGTATGTTCCACCCCCACCCACCCCTCCCCACTACATCATGAACCCCTACATCCCCCAGCAGATTTCTTAGGACAGGAAGAACGCACCCCGCCCCCCTTGGCTCAACATCCCCATGGCGGATAATGCAATTCCAATCCCCACCTAAGACCGAAATTAAGGTAAACCCGGATGTGAAACGTTTAAAGCCTCCCTCACAAGTCTATTTTAACTTTAGAGTTACTGTCCACTGGCCCTATAAAATCCGATAAAACAAACTCTAACCACACTCCAATAACCATCCACCCTTACCAAACCCCTTCCATCTCCCCCCTCCCCTCCCAAAATGCTCCAAGGGTG
>NW_026465832.1:0-14197 GCF_026875155.1 Cherax quadricarinatus
TTATTATAAAAAAAAAAATTTAAAAATTAAAAGTTTTCAAAATTTAAAAAAAATATTATTTGTTTAATAAAAATTATTTATTTTTTAAAATAAATTTTATTTCTTAAATTATTTTTATAAAAATTTAAATAAAATACGTATTATTTTTTTTTGTTAACATTTTTAAACATAAAATATATTATATAGATTAAATAAAATTAATATTAATTACTTTATTGAAATTTTTTTCATAAAAAATATTATATAAATTTAAATAAAATTATAATTATTTACTTTTTTAACATTTTCACATAAAATATTAATATAAAAAATAATTAAAAATTAATTTTTTACTTTATAAAAATTTTATAATATTTTTAAAATTTTTTATGTCTAAAAATTTAATTTTATTTCTATTTTCAACTGATATTGTAAAAAATTTTTTCTTCTTTTTTCAGTATAACTACACTTTTTTTTACGAAAAAAAATAAAAAAGCTCTTTTTTAAAAATTTTAACATTAAATACTTTTCATTCTTTAAGTGGTACATTTAGAAAAATATCTCCAAATTCTTTTTAAATTCATCAACACTTTTTATTAACTGAAGGCTACATTATTTGACATATGAAACATATTCTTCAAACAATTTTTCAAATAAAATTATTTTTTTAAGATTGAACATTATTTTAATTTTTATTTTTTTTTTTTTCTTTTTTTTATCCACTTAAAATTTTCAGGAAAATTTTCCATTTTTAAAACCCTTTCATTTTTATTATTTTGCAAAAAAATATTTTTTATTACATTAAATTAACATAAAAAAATTTTTCATTCAATTTTAAAAACTAAAACGATACTTTGGAAAAAAACTAGTAAAAATCCATTTACTATGCAGAAAATAATTAATTAATTGAGTAATTTGAAAATGAAAAATTGACTTTGTAATGAACATGAAATTTTTTATTTTTTTTTCTTTAAAATAAAAATGTTTTCTAATTCAGTTTCAGTTTCATAAGTTGATTCACTTTTCTTTTAAAAAATCTCTTTTCCTTTTTTTTTAAAAACAGGTGGTACATTTTTATTTCTTTTTTTAATTATTGGGTTTTGTTTTGAATTTCACTGTTATTTTTCTTGAATAAATTTAATTTTCTTTTTTTAAAGAACAGGGGTGTGGTGGTGGTATCGTCTTCATTTCTGTAGGCTTTTTTTTCTAGTAATTACTTTTTTTTTTTCTTGAAATTAATATTTAACCTTTTTTATAAAGAAAAGGGGGTGTGGTGGGGGTGGTATCTTCTTCATTTTTGTACTTTGTTGTTTTTAGAATTTTTCTGTTGATTTTTTTTTGAATTTACATTTTATTTCCTTTTTATAAAGAACAGATGGTGGTGGTGGGGGTGGTATTTCTTTACGTTGATTTTTTCTTTTAATTGATATTTATTTCCTTTTTAAAAAACAGGTGGGGTATCTTTTTAATTTTTTGAGGCTTAAGAGAATAGGTGGTATATTTTTTATTTCCCGTTTTAAAAAAATAGGTTGTATTTTTTTTTTAATTTTTCCCTTTTTAAAATTTTTGGGTTTTGTTCTTTTTAAATTTTTTGTTTTATCTTTTTTGAAATTAATTTTATTAGATTTTTTATAAAAAATGTCGGGTTTTATCTTTTTCATTTCTGTAGGCTTTTGTTCTAGTAATTTCACTGATTTTTTCTTAATTTTTTTTGATATTCTATTAATAATTTTCATGAATATAATCTACAGTCATCATTATTATATTGATAAGTATTTTTTATCCAACTTCCCAAACATATTTCACTTAAAAATACAATTTATTTTATGTAATTTTGTTATTGGGATCCTGTAATGGATTTTAAATCGGTGGATGGCTGTTATTCATTTTCTTTCTGAAATTAGAGAAAATTATAAGAATAACTTATCAGTAGGTATTATCGTTATATAATATATGATAGAAGTCTAGGTGCCGAATATGTAAAACTGGTCAATTAGGCAAAGAAACTCATTTAAATTAAGGTCCCTTTCAAAATTTTCCTTATACGTTTAAAGATATATTTTTTTCATTAATGTTGATGTAAAAATTTATAATTTTGCACCAAAAGGAACTTAGAAAACTTACCTAACCTTATTATAACAAGCACAATTTATTTTAGCTTAACCCAACTAAATATATTTTAGATTTGCTTACAATAATTTAATACTAGGCAAACACAATGAAATATATTTTTTTCGTTAGGTTCAGAATGATTTTGGCGAAATTATTGCATACACAAATTTTCACTTGACCTGTATGGCAAGATGAGCGTTGCTATTGCCTATTCAGCACGACATAGACAAAAATAGTTGCCAATTTATAATTTTTATGAATTTATTAAGAATAGATAGAATAATTAACAATATTAATTATTATTATTAATCATTTCATAATCATCAATATCATCATTATTATCATCAAAATAATAATCATTATCAATGAAATTTTCATCATAGCTTGTAATATCAAAATTATCATTATCATTTAAACATGATAATATACTACTATCATCATCATCATTATCATCATCATTATCATCATCATTATTTGATAAATAACAATACATGGGTAATTCATAATCTTTGAGAACATAATAATAATAATTAACTACATATGTTAAAAAACATTGATAAAGAAATATTTCTGATGTTTTCTGTTAATTATTTTCATATTCTTAAAAAAACGTAGAGGTATTATATTAAACTCATAATCTATGAATTCAATTTTCATATCAGAATTATTATTATATGGCATTTTAATATATCCTTTACTTAAAATATTTTGAAATCTAAGATTTGATATTTGTATATCAATATTTAAAACTGTTTTTCTTAGAATTCATATTAAAAACTAGTGATAATCTTTTATAGTTAAATAATAAGAATTGTTACCAAATTACTATAAATTATATTTTTTATTAATTTCTCTATTATTTAATTCATTATTATCTTAAAATAATGATTTTATTGTAAATATATTCATTTCGATAAGCTACAATTACATAGGTGCAAGTTTGTTCATCATTCATAACAATAAACTATTCAATATTATGTATAGCAAAATAAAAAAAATAACCCAACTATAGCTGCCAAAACTATTATTATTTTTACAAGTTACTTTATTAAGTTCATTTCCAACTTATTAAACAAAAAATGAATTATAGGAGGATTTGTAGCTGTAAAGCATATAATAGATCCCGTTTAGATAATGAACCACTATCGTATTTATTAATATATTACTTAATTTTATATTTTAATAAATGACAATACATTGTTTTAAATTATGTAATTAAAAAAAAACTTTTATCAACTTTCTCTCTTCCAAATATTAATTGTTAAAACATTTTTTGTTATAGAATTTCTTCATCATATATATTTTTAAAATTATTCTTTTCTGAAAAGCATTATTACATAAACATTTTATTTTTATATTCATCAAAACATGTACGTAACAATTTTCATTATAGTTTTAAATATTATGTCTATTTCATCTATAATTTTATGCGTTAAATTTACAATAATTCGTGATTCCAATCTTCTAAAGTTCTTTTGGGGAAACAGCTCCAAAGAAATTCTCTATGAATTATTACAAAAACAAAGGTGAAATTTTATATGAACTGTTATTTTTAAGGTTATGGTACTTATAATATTATTTATTATTTTCAGAAAAATCATGAATAATATTTAATTCATAATCTAAATAAAAATTTTCTTCAAGCTTTTCAAGTTTGTTTTAACAAATACCCATTGTTTTTCTTCAGTTAATAGCATTTCATTTGTTTCGTCTTCATATTTATAATTACCACACCACCTCCAAACAATACTTAAAGTTCCCCTTGAGGTAAAAGCTGGTGGATAAAAGTGAAAATTTCTCTTTCCAAAATAAGAGAGAAGTATTTCAATACTGATTATCAGTATTAAGAGAAAACATTTTTGAAATTAAACATCAAATAAATTTTAAAGCAAGACTATATAAGGAAGTCATCAAAAAAATTTTCTTGTTGTAACTTTCATGGTTGGCCATATAAATCTATCAAAAAAATGTTTCTTTTTCGTTAATTAAGAACCTCAGAATTTGGTTAAATTTTTGCTTTAATTATAATTTTAAAACAACCTCGTGTTTTATCTTCTCTCGGGATGAAAACAAGGATAGGATAAACACCATCTTCATGAATAATAGTATTAAGAGTATTATTTTTATTATTAGCACATCTTGCCCAGATAATTATTCTTGTTATTCTTTATCGAAAAAAAGGATCAGGACATGCAGTACATTGGGAAATGAATATCTCCATGTATATTGTGATACATTGGACTACAATTACAAAAAGAATTACAATTTTCCATCTAAACTGTAAACCTGCAGCAGCTTCTTGGACAATTTGGCGGAAGATATAAACTAACAGGGATCTTGAAAACAAGTATGATCTCGAAATTTTGAATTAGCTATATACCCAGGAGGACACTGACATATTTAACGTTTCTGATCTTCAGGTTAAAAAAATCTTGAGGTTTCATTTTGAAAGGTTCTACTTCTTCTTCTTATTCTATTCTTCTTCTTCTTTTTGTAATTTCACTATTATTTTATTTTCTTTTATTTATTCTTATCAATTTACCTCCAGGTTCACAAGCTTTTAATGTATTTTGTAGTAGCATTATAAATAACTGGTAAACGAGATTTACAAAACCCATATCTATCTTCTTCAAAGAATATGAAGAATAAACCCTATACAGGATCACAAAACTTATCTTAGGTTCTTCCCATAAACATAAGTACATCCCCCAGCAATAAAATATTATTATGATAAAATATTTTCTATTTTAATGGATTACTATGGGAATTATATATTTTATTAAATATCTACCACCCATTTTTTGCCTCCAAGTTTTACGACAAATATGAGATTCATTTTCTCGATGTTCGGGAACTTTTAATAGAATTCCTTTGCAAATTCAAAAAAGTTATGTTTTCTTCTTCATCAATATCATTATTATAATTAAAGCCATCCATGAAGATCTATGAATTCATGATCTTTCAATTCGTTCACTATGTTTCTGCTTTTACACATTCCATTTCATTATTATATCAAAAAATATTTTATTACCTAAATCGATCGAAATATATATAATAAACTTTTATAAATAAAGAATAATATTAAAATAATAAAGGAATTATAACCAATATTAATTTAATCATTTTATTATTCCTTTTTTTTGACAATAGAATTTAAAAGGTTTGTCAGAAGAAAACATTCTTATTACAATTATTTGGAAAAAAATGAATAAAATGTTTTTTTATATTTTAAACGTGCAGAAAGGTGTTTTGGATTTCTTTTGTTTCTGATTGGACAATATATATTTCGATTCAATTTTGGGGACATAGCTTCTTTTTCTCCATAAGGTTCATTAGATAAATTTCTATACATTTTTGTGTTGATGAAATTCTAAATCAGTCTTAAAATAATTAATATATTAGATTGTAAAGTGAAGTTTTTAAAATTTTTACGTTGGATTATTGTGATATTCATATTATTTTTCTCTTGCCTTTATTAATTATAAAGTTATAAATATTATTAGTGTTTCCATTATTATTTTTAATAATTATTTCAAAACTCCCTATATATAAATTCTTGTATCTCAGATATAAAAGATCCAAATTCCCGGCCTGTCTCTTGACATTAATATAAGAATGAAGATGACATAGTAGAACCGTATCACGACAAAATTTAAAAAAAAATGGAATGATGTTAATAACTTATATAAAGACCTCTCTCAACACATATAATATACGAAATGATCAAGAAAAAAAAATTAAAACAGTTTGAAATCACTTATAAAAAGTGGACCAAATTATTTATCAGAATAAAATGTATTATTATAGTAAAAGGAGAAAAAGGTTTTTCATTTAATACTTCGAATTTATTGAAACAAATACATGAATTATTTATATCAGTCACCATTTAAATAGTTATTAAAGGAAACAGTAAACAGTCTGTACTACTTTTCAAATTAGAAATTATAAATTTTTTAATTGATGCACTACCCCCCTCCCCAAAAAATATTATTGTTAAATGGGATAGATCATTTAAATTATAATACAAAATAATAAAGAAGAAAAAGAAGAAAAGGAATAATAATAAATTTATAAATATTCTAATAATAATTACTGAATATAATACTACAATTAACCCTATTAAAAATATCCACCATACTTTAGAAAACATACGAAACATAAAGTGTCCAAAGCTGACATGTGATGATACCATCAAAAAACTTGATAAATACCATCTCCAGTCATTTTGAGCAAATTTCTTAAAAATTGTACCCTTTTCACATATTGTATATATATTTTTTATCTTTATTTAAGAAATTAAATTAATTGTAGATTCTTCTTTTACTTTTTTCCTTTTATTAAGGTAATAATATACTGTAATTGTAAGGATTACAAATTCTTACATCCTTGATTTAATATATCGTCATATCCATGATGCCCTTTACAAAGTTTTTTTAATGAGATAATGGTAGTGATTGACAATTCTATATAAAATAGATTAATAAAGGATTGAGTATCTTCAGCATGTATTGTTATTGGGTTAGTACTAGGAATAATAATCATTTTCTGTCATTTTTTGTTCACAAAATCGATTATATAAACTCCTCGTTCTAATAATAATGATCCATCATTATTAACAGAATATCTAAACATCCGAATTCATTTTATTATACTTTTTAAGAATATTTATATAAATCTGCTCCTAAACTCTAATGTTATTAACCTTTAATTGGGCTTTTGTTTGTTAAGTGTCCATGTTTTTATTTTAATTAAAAATATGTTTTAATTTTAAATTATCTTTGAAGGGGTACTCTCTATAAATTCTCTAAAATCCGATTCATTTTTAAATCCAGATCCTTGGGCTAATTTATCAAAATCATTTACAATTTTCGAAATGCTCGAAAGGATTTTTGTTTAAAATGTTCATTAAATTCAATTACTTTTTTTTGGTTAAACAATTTCTGCTTCTTCGCCTTCTTCCCAAATTTAAAATTCAGTTTCATCACCATGCAGTATATTCTTTTATAATTTTTTTTATATTCAGTTGGATTAGTAATTGAATTTATCTTTTTTAATTAAAATTTATATAAGAATCATTTTGAAAATGTTTCATCCATCAGGTATTTCAAATTCCTTAAATTTTTGGTAACTGATAGGTTCATCAGTCTCACATTCATTAAACTCCAAAATTTTATTCATTTTCTTTTAGCAAATTCAGTTAAGTTCTGCCATTTTTTAAAGAAAAAGTTTTATATATATTATTTTTCCTTCATATTTAATAAACAAACAGTTTCCTATTTAAAAATTCATATAAATATATATTAGCAGCATGAAATTCATTCAAAATACAATGAATAATTGAACATTCATTCAATTATTGTCACAGATCCAACTTTTATTCTTTACAGATCTCCGTATTTTTAAATTTGATCCTGAACAATAATTATCACTAACAATTTTAGGTTCACAATATATATATTCTCTTTATTATTTAGGACAAAAACATTAAATTTTCGAAAGGAATCTCATGATTATTAATGGATCGGATTAATGGCTTTGCAAACTTCCATATAGATATTTTCTTCAATGGAAGTATAATGGTGGATCCCATATATTACTTAATACAATTGACTCTATGTATGGTCCTCCATCTTCTTTCCGTTTCTCCATGAATTCTTACTAACATTATCACATTTTTCTTGAATTAGCTGTCATAAACTTTATACCGTTGGATCGATTTCATTATCATTGATAATCTGAAAATCAAAAGATCCTTAAATAGTGTTATATTGGTGAAAATAAAAGTTGAGAATATTTTATATTCGTTCATTGTATATTCATTTAAATTTATATATATTGTTGTTTTAAAAGTATTAGTTTTAGATTAAATCTATTAAAATATATGGAATTTGTTAAATAAAGTTTTTAAGAATAAAGGTATAATCTGAGGAAGAGAATTTCCTAATACAGATTTGTAACATATATTGTATCACACCTTTGTACTGAGAAGAGAAGTTGATAGTGATGATGATGATTGCCTGTAGCTGTAGGAGACATTTTAAAAATTATATACGAAGTAACACTCAGTTAATTGTTGCAATTTAATGGGATTACAGGAGGTTTTAAGTTTTTTTATCAATAAACCAAATAATTGAATATTGTAAAATGAATAGCTAATGAATCCCTTTTGTATTCAGGATAAATACAAAGAAATGAATGAACGTTATTAAATTCTTTGGAGTATTATAATGTCAAAGCCCTTCAAACATTTAAAAGTGTTGATTAGGAAGAATATATTGTTATGGTTATTAATCTCTTGTTAAGTTAAGATAATTGAAAGCTTGTTATATATTTATAGCCAGTCATTTTTTTTATTTTTTAAAATTTAATTATACATTCTTGACAGGAAAGGATATGTTTCTATTAATTCATCTTGCAATTCGATTAAGTGGAATTTGAATCATATGTAATGAAGATTCTCGTTTTCCACAATTAAACAATCAAGCAATATTATTATTATTATTATTATGATTATTAATTATTATTATTGCTCCAAAATTTTATTTTTTATAAATTGTAATAATTGTTAGTAGATGAAGGATAAAATTTCAAATGATGGTGAAATATATTTTAAAAGAGGTTCATATATAATGATCTAAAATGCTTAATTGCAATGAATTGTTGTCTGATGAAGTTGTCGTCGTTGCTTGTGTCTAATGTTAATTGATCAATAATTTTAGGCGAGATTTTTGATATTCTATAATATTTTTTTGTAATTCAAACACTTTATTAAACTGTTCTAATGAGAGAGTTTTATCATTGAATAAATTATGTTATTAAATATTTTTCTTTTCATGTTTTTTATTTCCGTATCTTCTTTTCCTAAAAGTAATGTAAGACACATGCTTACACTTGATCGAATTCCATATATAGCAGGAATTACAGTATATATTATTATTCTTATTATTATTAGTAGTATTATTATTATTATTATTATTATTAAAACTGTAATTATAATTAATTGATAATAGTGAACAATATTTTTTGCATATATAAATTTAAATAATATCCAGGATTTCTTGCTTTTTTTCTCAAATCACTTAAAACCCTGAAAAATATATCATGTACAAATTCTTAATTATAAATATGCATTTGTTCTATTGAATTTACTGATGATTGTGGAAGATAAAAGTCCTCCATAATCAATCATTTTTAATTTTATTTTTTTATCATTTGAAACACATATATTCCATGGACTAATAATCATAATATGTTTCCTCAGATGTAAGTATGTATTTCAAGTTGTAATTTAATTAGTTGACGATAAGATTGTTAAGAAAATAAGTTTTTCATTATATAAATTATTAATATTAAAATATTAATTTTTGTGTTAAGTAATATCCAATCTTGTGGATTTAAATATTCCATTTCAATAAATATGTTATTGATTTTGATGAAAAATCATTTCGCTCTTGAACGTATTAGGAACCTTAATGGAATAAAAATTGTTCTCTAAATGGAAGTTTTTCTCCTTGTGGATTATGAACTACATTATAAATAAGCTTAGATGTGAAAAATACGAAATATTCTGACAAAATGCCTTTTGAGTTATATCGAACTTAAGAAATTATATTTCTATATTTCGTCTAGAAAATCGTTATTTTCGATTAAATTTTTTACGAGCTCCATTTGTCAAAGGGAGTGTCAGTTTTGAGAAAATATATAAGATGCAGGGACCAAGGATAAAGATTTTTTAAATGTTTGTATTTTTTGAGGTAAACCGTGGATTTAATAATTCTACCTCTAGGAATTTTTACTAAACTTACTTCTCCAAATGCACCTGACCCAAATATTTTTGACTGGGATTAAAATGTTAAAATTAAAATTAGGTTTTTTATTTGCATGCATCCGCAAAATTCGTGACGATGACAATCACTTACATTTCTTTTTACTATTTTTATATTATTATCTTTTGAAGTTATCTCAAACATTTTTTATAATGTTTACTTTTTTTTTTTATTTTTAATACTTTGTTGATGATAAAATTAAATTACAATTTAATAAAACAATATGTTTATCTTGTACATCTGTATACAAGAATTAATTCCAATATTTTTTAATAATTTTTTTTTTTTTAAATCTCTATAAATTTGATTAATATCACTATAATGTATGGACCTTGTATTTCAATACCACAATTGATTTAAAGGGTATTATAAATCAATTTCATAATGTTGATTATCTTTTTATTAGTCCTCTTTTATTTTTTCTATATGAGGTATTGGTGAAATTTTTTTTTCAATTGTTTTAATTAATGATTTATAAATATAATATTCAAGTTTAATTTTGAAATTTTCCAATTAAAAATATTTTTATATTTTTTCATTAATTATTAACTACTTTTTTTTATATTAAGGCAATATATAATTCAACTGATTTATTATTTTTTAAATTCATATTTTCTTTTAAAAATTTTTTTAGTATTTATTAATAAATTAAGATCTTTAATGATGGGATTAAATATTATGTTTTCTAAATTTATTTATAGATTAAAACTATTTTACTTTAATTCCGATATTGATCTATTATACTATAAGAAAATATAGATATATGGAAATATTTTATACTATAATAGATATTATACTAATATATTCCATTATTTTTTATTAAGAAATAAACTTTTTTTTATAATACTTTACAATCTTATAACAATTAAATATAATAAAGGTGAATTTAATACTAGTTTAATTAAAGAAATATAACAAAATATTTCATTTTATTTTTTAATAAAAAATATTATTAGGATAAAAAATTCTTATTATAAAAAATAGAAAAATGTCATCAACATTAGTAAACTTTATTGATATTAGCTTGCAATCTGTAATAGAACAATTTGAATAATATGAAGGTAGGTTTAATAATAAATATATATCACATAGAACTTTTATTGAAAATTTAATAGAAAAATTAGGATCATACAGTAAAATGCTTTTTTGGTGTAGATTACAGAATTATTTATTTAGAACAGTTAATTATGAGGAATTTACTAATTTAATTTATTCTGTTATATATGGTGATGATATATGTAAAAAATATTTACAACGAGAAGAGGATTTACATATTTCAAAATCATATGCCGTTGAAAAATATCCATCATACTACAAATATCATGAATTTACTGAAAGAAGGAATAACTTAGCTAATGAATTGGGATTTAAGATGAAAATTTCATTTTTATGATTTTGTCTACCATATATTTAAAGACAATGGATGAATTAAAATGAACTTTTTATTAAAATGAAAAAATTAGTAATAATAGCAAATATTTTAAAATAAAAAATTGTTTATGAAATATGAATTAAACATTGGAATAATTTTTTAAATTATTTAAAAAGATTATAAATATTGCAAAATGTAGGGTTGTTTTCAATATTGGTTTGTACAATAAAGAAATAAGAATAATAAGAGGTAAATATGGTAAGTAGATATTGTTATAAGAATTCTTTACAATGACTCGTTACCAGACAATATTTATTAAATAATAATACTATAATTTTTACCAAGAAGTTGATATCCTTATATAATATTAGTTGGGATGTATGTTTGAATTTTCAATTATTATGGAGATAATGAAAATTTATTTAATATAGAAACTAAAGGATGTAAAGGGGGGGAAATGTGTAACCTTATAATTAAATACCATAACTGAGTTTGTTTAAAGACTATAATAAAATATCTTAGAATATAATAAAAGTCTTTTTTGCATTTTTTGATGTGAAAGGAAAAAAACGGGTTTCTATATAAGGAAACATTGTTTTTGAAATGAAAAGTGGTGATGGAATTAAGAGATCTAAAGTAATAGTTGTAGTGAAGAAAATACATCAATATTAAGAGTTGAAAATAATAATATTGATGGTGAAGAAATACCACAACCAGTAGGTGATGAAAATATACCAACAATATTAAGAAATGAAGAAACACCAACAAGCAGTAGTAAAGATACATTATCAGTAGTTATTAAGAAGTAAAGATGGTGATAGAGAAGAGATGCACTAATATATCAAACATTTAAAAGGTGAAGGTTGATAATCACAATTCATTATAATAATTAAAATAATAAATATTAAAGTAATTTCTTATAACTACTTAAAAATTATATTTTTTTATTATTGTAATAATTATTATTATAATTCTAATTAGTTTAATAAAAGAAATATAACAAAATGTTTTATTTTTTTTAATAATAAAATATTATTCAATTTAAAAAAAATTTATTATAAAAAAATAGAAAAATGTTACCATCTACATTAGTAATAAATATTGATAAGAGTTTGCAACATATAATAGAAGAATTTGAATATTATGAGGGTGAATTTATAAAAACTATCAACCATTTTCTAACTTATAATAATTAATTAATGAATAAT
This sequence comes from Cherax quadricarinatus, assembly GCF_026875155.1. Classification (NCBI taxonomy): domain Eukaryota; kingdom Metazoa; phylum Arthropoda; class Malacostraca; order Decapoda; family Parastacidae; genus Cherax; species Cherax quadricarinatus. The sequence continues at coordinate 12,498 of NW_026465832.1, forward strand.
GTTTAGAAGTAACAGAAAAAGAAATTTTTTGGCGTAATTTGCAGAATGATATATTTAGAACAGACAATTATGAGGAATTTACTAATTTAATTCATTCGATTATTTGTGGTGATGATATATGTAAAGAATATTTTAAACAAGATATTCATTTTAACATATTTCAAAATTATATGCGTGAAAAATATCCGTACTACAAACTTCGTGAATTTATTAGAATAATAAACAATTTAACTCAAGAATTAGGATTTAATAATGAAACTGATTTTTGTGAATACTTAAATAATTATAATAATAATAATAATGATAACAGTATTAAATTAAATGATATTTTTAATATAATAAAAGAATGGAGTAAAAATAAAAAATTTTTTCCCATAATTAAAATTATTCAAAAAGGGGGATTAATTTAAATTTAAATGATTTTTTAAATTATTTACAAAGGTACAATAAAGCTAATGAAGGATGTTTTAGATATTGGATTGATAAGAAATCTAAACAATTAAAACGAGGAATATATATAGAGAGATTTTGTTGTGATTTATCAGATGAAGAATTAATTCAAGAAAAATATTCATTAAACAATGATATAATTTTACCAAAAAATACTCATCCCTTACATAATATTAGTTGGGATTGTTCTTCAAAAATTTCAAATTTTATTAAAAATAACTACGACAGTACCAGTATATTAATTAAAGGATGTGAAGGAACATGTAATCCTTATAATTACAATATCTTATCTAAGTTTATTGATGGATATGAAAAAATATCTTTAGATTATATAAATGAAAATATTTTCTATATATTCCGATGTGAAAGAGATTCTATATTAAGAAATATAGTAGAATTGTCTATTGAAAATTTTGAAATAGAAAAAAATGAAAATAGAATAGAAAATAGTAAAAAAACAACACTTGGCAGTTTCTTTGGATGTTTTCATCATCGCCACTGAATTTTTTTTAACTGAAAACATGTTAATATGCAAGAAGATGATATTCACTAAAAAATGTACATGAAATAAAATCACTAAAAATGATTGTTGCTTTTTTTTATTTATTCTCAGTGAAATTCATTTCTATCTACAGTGCTCCCTAATTTTTCGAAATTAATCCATTCGTGGAGCCGTTACTATAAACGAAATTTACGATTTACGAATCAATTTTCCCCATAAGAAATAATGTAAATACAATTAATATTACCATTCCTGACACCCAGAAGTATTAAAACAAAAAAATTTTTTACATGAAATATACATGTAGTACATAAAAAAACACCACACATTGCCTTAGACAGGGGCATTTTCCACTGCCTCCAACCGTCTCCTTGCTGCTGCATTTTTCCACCCAAGCTTCACATCCATATAAGAGTGTTGGTTTCTACTTACTTTCATACATTCCCTTCTTTGCCTCCATAGATTAACGTTTTTGACTCCACTATTTCTCAATGCACCACTCACCTTTTTTCCCTCATCAATTCTATGATTAACCTCATCCTTCATAAACCCATCCACCGACACGTCAACTCCCAAGTATCTGAAAACATTCACTTCTTCCATACTCCTCCTCCCCAAATTTTATATCCAATTTTTCTTTATCTAAATCATTTTATCCCCCATCACCTTACTTTTTCTATGCTACTTTTAACTTTCTACCTTTACACACATTTTCAAAATCATCCACTAACCTTTGCAATTTTTTTTT
>NW_026465833.1:0-36958 GCF_026875155.1 Cherax quadricarinatus
ATTTTTTGGGGCTTTTTTTTCTTTCAGTTCCGTCAAAACTTAAAACGTCTACAATGAATTACACCTCTGCCGCTTTTCCGTTTACAACATTAACCTATCCAAATTTATTTTTAAATCTTCCTGGTGTCCCCAGAATTTATTTGCCAGGATATTTTCCTGTCGTCAGCAAGTTTCTTTATTTTGGCCATTTATCCCTTCATCAAGGTCTTTTATGTAAATTATGAACAGCGGGGACCTATCACTGACCCCCAGTGGAACGCCACTTGTGGCTGGTGCCATTCCCACCCCTCCCCATGTAATGTAAACTTTTCGTTGCTTATCGGTCAGCTGTGCCTCGATAAAGGGAAAATTCCTCAATTCCGTTTGTTGCCATCTTTTTTTTTTTACTAGTTTAGGGCGTTGCACCTTATCAGAGGATTTAATTTAAATTTCTAAATAAACAAATTTACGTCGCTTCCAACGCCTCAGTGGAAAAAAGGCTTTAAATTTGTTTGATAAGCACGACCCAATGTGAAGCCCGTGTTGAGACAGACTGATCATGTTCATCAATACAACGGCAATTACTAACACAACCCTGTCTTCAAGAGGACCCCAGATAGGTTCCTCCAATGGCTCCTGTTCAGCTAGGTTGTGGTAGTTAGAATGAGTGTTACAATTGTCAGTAGCCTGATTGATCAGGCTATCAACCAGGGTTTTGCGAGACTTGACTGCGAGGCGACAACCTAAACAACTGTTAACAGTTAAAGAACCATTAACAGGTAGAAAACAGGTGGAAGACGACGATTTACATCTTTATGACTGACTCCATTAATTTTAAACCCACACTTTGTAAACGCAAGTACAAAGCCCAGTTCAGTAAACTGCAGCGACTCTCGCACGTTTCACCCTGCACATCAAGGAGTACATAATACACAGGCTGAAGAAGGAAGAGTCAATAAGCCACACACAAGTGTACTGAACCAGATCAATACACTCTACTCTACTGTTGCTTATAGGTAAAATTCTCAAATTCCTGTTTGCTACAACCTTTTTTAATTTTATTTGTCGCTACTTTTTTAAAGTCCCCTTTCCCTTTAAAGTCTTTCCCTTCATTCTTTGGGTCACCGCAGAACAGCTACGACATAAGACACTTTAACAAGTCTGAGGAAGACTACACATGACGTAGATAAAGCCTGCCATGTAGTAGACAACCCCCACGTGGAGGCGCAACCTGATCAAACACACGAAGAAACTGGAAAAAAGTGTCAAAAGATTTGTAATTTGACCTTGAGCCAAGACGAGAGGAATGAATTACCAGCGAGAAGGAGAAGTGAACCTGACATCACTAAATAAGAAAGAGGATCATGAGACACAATGAACCTGACAACACTGTGATAGGAAGATCATGAGACACATAATGAACCTGACAACACTATGATAGGGAAAATCATGAACACAATGAACGTGACAACACTATGAAAAGGAGGATCATGAGACACAATGAACCTGACAACACTATGATAGGAGGATCATGAGACACAATGAACGTGACAACACTATGATAGGAGGATCATGAGACACAATGAACGTGACAACACTATGATAGGAGGAATCATGAGACACAATGAACGTGACAACACTATGATAGGAGGATCATGAACACAATGAACGTGACAACACTATGATAGGAGGGTCATGAGACACAATGAACCTGACAACACTATGATAGGAGGATCATGGGAAAAACAATGAACCTGACAACACTATGATAGGAGATCAAAGAGACACAATGAACCTGACAACACTATGATAGGGGGATCAGAACACAATGAACCTGACAACACTATGATAGAGGATCATGAGAAAACATGATCACACTGTAAAATCCCACCCACACAATTAACCGAGTCCAGCTCGGTGAGTACAATTCGTTTTAGTACACGTGCTACAATACTTTGAGGAATAGACACTGAGAATAGCGTCAGACTACTTGAAACTGGAAGAGCAGCAACAAGAGTACACAGATGAAAACCCAAGAGAAAGAGTTGAGTCAGAAGGACGTTCTGTGGTAAGAAAGTGGAATAAGACCCAGGAGAAATAGAATGTGTTATCATGTGAAGGGACCATGAGCTATGCATCGACTCCCGGAAAACCAAAGAGATGAATAAAGTGTCAGGCAGCCTTGATCTAAGTGCACCGCTGATAAGTTTGTATTAGTTTTACTGCATACGTCATTAGAGGAGCTTCATGCCAGGCGGGCGTGTAGTGGTATGCAAATACTGCAGTGAAAAACACATCAATTATGACTGCTCTGCCCGTCGGACACACACACACACACACACACACACACACACCGCCAGAGGTGCCCGTAAACCGTATAATCTCATGAAGATTGGGAAGGGCAAGGAAGACCGCAGATGGAGTACAATCTAGGAGTCCAGAGACTACAAACTTCACTCAAGGAAGAAGATCTTGGGGTGAGTATAACACCAGGCACATCTCCTGAGGCGCACATCAACCAAATAACTGCTGCAACATATGGGCGCCTAGCAAACCTAAGAACAGCATTCAGACAACTTAATAATGAATCGTTCAGGACCCTGTACACCGTGTACGTTAGGGCCATATTGGAGTATGCAGCACCAGTTTGGAACCCACACCTAGTCAAGCATGTAAAGAACATAGAGAAAGTGCGTAGGTTTGCAACAAGATTAGTCCCAGAGCTAAGGGAAATGTCGTACGAGGAAAGGTTGAGGGAAATCGGACTGACGACACTGGAGGACAGAAGGGTCAGGGGAGACATGATAACGACATACAAGATACTGCGGGGAATAGACAGGGTGGACAAAGATAGATGTTCCAGACAGGGGACACAGATACAAGGGTCACAACTGGAAGCTGAAGACTCAGACGAGTTACAGGGACGTTAGGAAGTATTTCTTCAGTCATAGAGTCATCAGGAAGTGGAATAGCCTAGCAAGTGAAGTAGTGGAGGCAGGATCCATACATAGTTTTAAGAAGATGTATGACAAAGCTCAGGAAGCAGAGAGGGAGAGGACCTAGTAGCGATCAGTGAAGAGGCGGGGCCAGGAGCTGAGTCTCGACCCCTGCAACCACAATTAGGTGAGTACAATTAGGTGAGTACACACGCACACACACGCACACACACACGCACACACACGCACACACACACACACACACGCAGGCACGCACGCACGCACGCACACACACACACACACACACACACACACACACACAACACACACACACACACACACACACAACAACAACAACAACAACAACAACAACAACAACAACAACAACAGGCCTAGTGTCTAATCGACATGTGCCTAGGACAAAATGGTAACTAACACACCGCCAGAGGTGCCCGTAAACCGTAAAATCTCGGCGGTATATGTAAGACTAAGAAACCTGAGAGGAGCATTCTGGGATCTAAACAAAGATTGTTACAGGACACTGCGCGACCTATGTAAGCTACTTCATGCAATATGCAGACCCAGTGTGGAACCCATCTTGATTAAACACATGCAGAAACTCGATATTGTACAAAGACTTACATCAAGACTCGTTCAGGAGCTGAGAGGTATAAGTTATAAGGAGAGATTAAAGAAGTTGTACCTGATACCCTGGAGGAGAGGAAGACTGGAGAACACTTTGTTACGACGTATCTAATTTTTAAGAGAGATGAAATTTGGAAAGTTCTCCAGCTACTCTAGTGGATCAAGTAGTACCTGAAAGATAGAAGAACGAAAGTGACAGTAGGGAGGGAAGTGTCATCTGATGATGGTTCCCAAGGATCAACAAGAAGATAATCACAGTTTCTTATGAACAAAAATTGGCCTACCAATATTTGAATCCCTGTGTTTCTATTTGCAGTTTGATTTGAAACTATTGAGAAAATGCGAATGGAAGGACTTCACTGAAAGCCCTGTTGTGATTCAGTGAAAGGGTAAAAGGGAAAAGACCAGAAACATAGTAAAGGCAGAAATAAAAACTAAAAAACACCGAAGGATATACTGCTGATAATACTGGCGGTTTCTGTTCAGAGGGGTTTAATAAACCACTTTTACCCTCAGATGACATTTGGGTTTAACTGAGCTTTAAGCTGATCGACTCTCAAAAGGTCTTTATGGCTGCGTGTCAATGTTCACCACCAGTCAAGAACAGAAAAGGATCTGAAAATAAGCATCAGACGGAGCATCACTGGAGGAACACATCAAGTGTACTACAGCGACAGTTTAAACAAAGTTTGACTATTAACCAACAAATTTTTCAGAAAAACTGAAAAAAAATTCTTAGGCTCTACAGTAAATGTATGTCAGGTAAAATACGCACACCAGCGTGGAGCACACACAAGTGATCAAGTTAAAAATCTTGAGAATATCAAGGGGTTTGTAGCCATACTTGTGTCAGAGCTGCGTGGCGGACACCAGAGGGAACTTAGTGAACCGATGCTCACAACCTCTGCAAAGATCGACTTGGGGAGAGACATGACTGCGATATAGAAGATACCCAGAACTGAGAGGGCAGACTAGGGCCAGTGTGAAATACGAGGCCCAAAGAACAATGGTACAGAAATAAGTCTACAATCACAGGTCACTTACAGTGATGTTAGGAAACGCTTTTTCAGTTTAAGAGAGAGAAAGTGGAAGGCTATGGATGTAACGAAGCAAACTCCATACACAGTTTTAGAAGGGGGTATGACAGGACTCCAGACGCCAGAGCCTAGTAATCCGGTCGTCAAAGTATAGACGCTTAATACAATAAGTATAGTACCTCCTCGTTTAAACACTATTCGTTTTCTGACGCATTATCCAGCGTCACTTCTTAAACTTCTCTATATACTTTTTCACTGTAGGTTAAGCTACATAAGCCTATAAAATGTACATTTAACTACACACAAGAAACTTAAAAAAGAAAGACTGGTGCACATCTGGCAGGGGGGTGTCTTGAGAACACACACAACCTCTAAATTTGTACGTACATTCCCGGTGGGGAGAATGTGTTGTCTACCGGTACTTGTGCTGTCTGCACGTGTATTTGGCACGTGCACTGGCCCAGCAACCATACACGTGCATCTGCACCTGTACTGGCACGTACACGGGCTCCACAGCCAGTACACGTGCACCCGGGCACCTGTACTGCACGTAACTGGCTCCAGCACCAGTACACGTTCAAGGCTTCAACCTAGGGTATTCAGTTTCCCCGGGTAATCTTAAAAACTCGGGGCGTCTTTTGTCGCCATGTTAGAGATTCCCAACGGAATCCTCTAACCCTTACCCCTGACCTCTGACCCCTGAAACCCCGACCCCTGAAACAATGTGATATTATTATGAGGGGGTCAAGAGTTTCGTTAACCTAGGACTACTCCCCCGACCTTGAGCCAGTGTCTCTTGTTGACAGCCTGGTCATCCAGGGGTTGCTGCTAGTGACCAGCAACACCAACACCAGGGAGGGAACAACAACAACACACCAGAGAGAGAACACCAACAACAACACACCGGAGAGGGAACACCAACAACAACACACCGAGAGGGAACACCAAAAACACAACAGGGAGGAAACACCAACAACACACCGGAGAGGGAACACCAACAACACAACAGGGAGGGAACCCCCAACAACACAACAGGGAGGGAACACCAACAACACAACAGGGAGGGAACACCAACAACAACACACCGAGAGGGAACACCAACAACACAACAGGGAGGGAACACCAACAACACAACAGGGAGGGAACACCAACAACAACACACCGGAGAGGAACACTAACAACACAACAGGGAGGGAACACCAACAACACAACAGGGAGGGAACACCACAACAAACAACAGGGAGGGGAAAACCAACAACACAACAGGGGGGGAACACCAACAACACAACAGGAGGGAAAACCAACAACCACAACAGGGAGGGAACACCAACAACACAACAGGGAGGGAAAACCAACAACACAACAGGGAGGGAAAAACCAACAACACAACAGGGAGGGAAAACCAACAACACAACAGGGAGGAAAACCAACAACACAACAGGGAGGGAACACCAACAACACAACAGGAGGGAAAACCAACAACACAACAGGGAGGGAACACCAACAACACAACAGGGAGGGAACACCAACAACACAACAGGGAGGGAAAACCAACAACACAACAGGGAGGAACACCAACAACACAACAGGGAGGGAAAACCAACAACACAACAGGGAGGGAAAACCAACAACACAACAGGGGGGGAACACCAACAACACAACAGGGAGGGAACACCAACAACACAAACGGGGGGGAAAACCAACAACACAAAAGGGAGGGAACACCAACAACACAACAGGGAGGAACACCAACAACACAACAGGGAGGGAACACCAACAACACACCAGGGAGGGAACACCAACAACAACATAACAAGAAGGGGAAAACCACCAACAACAACACAACAGGGAGGGAACACCAACAAACAACAACAGATCAGGGACGGAACAACAACACAACAGGAGGGAACACCAACAACACACAAGGGAGGGAACAACAACACACCAGGGAGGGAACGACAACAACACAACAGGGAGGGAACACCAACAACAACACACAAGGGAGGGAACACCAATAACACACCAGGGAGGGGAAAAACAACAAAAACAGGAGGGGAAAACCAACAACAACAGGGAACACCAATAACACACCAGGGGGGGAACAACAACAACAACAACAGGAGGAACACCAACAACACACCAGGGGGGGAACAACAACAACAACAGGGAGGGAACACCAACAACAATACAAAAAGGAGGGAACACCAACAACACAAACCCGGGAGGGAACACCAACAACAACAAACCAGGAGGGAACACCAACAACAACACACCAGGGAGGGGAAAACCAACAACAACACACCAGGGAGGGAACACCAACACACCAGGGGGGGAACACCAACAACACACCAGGAGGGAACACCAACAACACAACAGGGGGGGAACACCAACAACACACCAGGGAGGGAAACACCAACAACACAACAGGGAGGGAACACCAACACACCACGAGGGAACACCAACAACACACCAGGGAGGGAACACCAACACACCAGGAGGGAACACAACAACACCCAGGGAGGGAACACCATCAACACACCAGGGGGAACACCAACAACAACAAAAACAGGGAGGAACACCAACAACACACCAGGGAGGGAACACCAACAACAACACACCAGGGAGGGAACACCAACACACCAGGGGGGGAACCCCCAACAACAAACACAACAGGGAGGGAACACCAACAACAACACAACAGGGGGGGAACACCAACAACACACCAGGGAGGGAACACCAACAACACACCAGGGAGGAACACCAAAAACAACACAACAGGGAGGGAACACCAACAACAACACAACAGGAGGGGAAAACCAACAACACACCAGGGAGGGAACACCAACAACACACCAGGGAGGGAACACCATCAACACACCAGGGAGGGAACACCAACACAACAGGGAGGAACAAACCCAAAACACACCAGGGAGGGAACACCAACAACAACACACCAGGGAGGAAACACCAACACACCAGGGAGGGAACACCAAAAACACACCAGGGGGGGAACACAAACAACAACACAACAGGGGGGGAACACCAACAACACTCCAGGGAGGGAACACCAACAACACACCAGGGAGGAACACCAACAACAACACAAAGGGAGGGAACACCAACAACAACACAACAGGGGGGGAACACCAAAAACACACCAGGGGGGGAACACCACAACAACACAACAGGGAGGGAACACCAACAACACACCAGGGAAGGAACACCAACAACACAACAAGGAGGCAACACCACAACAAAACCAGGGAGGGAACACCAACACACCAGGGAAGGAACACCAACAACACAACAGGGAGGGAACACCAACAACACACCAGGGAGGGAACACCAACAACACAAACCCGGGAGGGAACACCAACAAACACCAGGGAGGGAACACCAACAACAACACAACAGGGAGGGAACACCAACAACACAAACAGGGGGGGAACAACCAACAACACACCAGGGAGGGAACACCAACAACACACCAGGGAGGGAACACCAACAACAACACAACAGGGAGGGGAAAACCAACAACAACACAACAGGGGGGGAACACCAACAACACACCAGGGAGGGAACACCAACAACACACCAGGGAGGGAACACCAAAAACACACCAGGGGGGGAACCCCCATCAACACCCAGGGAGGAACACCAACACACCAGGGAGGGAACACCATCACACACCAGGGAGGGAACACCCCAAAAACACACCAGGGAGGGAACACCATCAAAAAACCAGGGAGGGAACACCAACAACAATACAACAGGGAGGGAACACCAACAACACACCAGGGAGGGAACACCAACAACAACACACACCAGGGGGGGAACACCCAACACACCAGGGAGGGAACACCAACAACACACCAGGGAGGGGAAAACCAACAACACACCAGGGAGGGAACACCAAAAAACAACACAACAGGGGGGGAACAAACCAACAACACACCAGGGAGGGAACACCAACAACACACCAGGGAGGGAACACCAACAACAACACACCAGGGAGGGAAACACCAACAACACAACAGGAGGGAACAACAACAACACACCAGGGAGGAACACCAACAACAACACACCAGGGAGGGAACACCAACAACAACACCCAGGGAGGGAACACCAACAACACAACAGGGAGGAAACACCAACAACACAACAAAGGGGGGGAACACCAACAACAACACACCGGAGAGGGAACACCAACAGCACACCCAAAAGGGAACACCAAAAACACACCTGGGAGGGAACAACAACAACACACCTGGGAGGGAACAACAACAACACACCAGGGAGGGAACACCAACAAAAACAACAGGGATGGAACACAACAGCACACCAGAGAGGGAACAACAACAACACAACAGGGAGGGAACACCAACAACACAACAGGGAAAGGGGAAACCCCAAAAACACAACAGGATGGAACACAAACAGCACACCAGAGAGGGAACAACAACAACACAACAGGGAGGAAGACCAACAACACACCAGGGAGGAAACACCAACAACACACCAGGGAGGAACAACAACAACACAACAGGGAGGGAACCCAACAACACAAAAGGGGGAGAACACAAACAACAAAACAGGGAGGGAACACCAACAGCACACCAGAGAGGGAACAACAACAACAACACAACAGGGAGGGAACACCATCAACACACCAGGGAGGGAACAACAACAAACACCAGGAGGGAACCCAACAACACAACAGGAGGGAACACCAACAACACAACAGGGAGGGAACACCAACAACACACCAGGGAGGGAACACCAACAACACACCAGAGAGGGAACAACAACAACAACAACACAACAGGAGGGAACACCATCAACACACCAGGGAGGAACACCAACAACACAACAGGGAGGGAACACCATCAACACACCAGGGAGGGAACACCAACAACACACCAGGGAGGGAACCCAACAACACAACAGGGAGGGAACACCAACAACACACCAGGAGGGAACACCAACAACACAACAGGGAGGGAACACCAACACACCAGCGAGGGAACACCAACAACACACCAGGGGGGGAACACCAAAAACACACCAGGGAGGGAACACCATCAACACACCAGGGAGGGAACACCAACAACAAAACAACAGGGAGGGAACAAACCCAAAAACACACCAGGGAGGGAACACCAACAACAACACACCAGGGAGGGAACACCAACACACCAGGGAGGGAACCCAAAACAACACAACAGGGAGGGAACACCAACAACAACACAACAGGGGGGAACACCAACAACACACCAGGGAGGAACACCAACAAACACAACCAGGGAGGGAACACCAACAACAACACAACAGGGAGGAACACCAACAACAACACAACAGGGAGGGAACACCAACAACACACCAGGGAGGGGAAAACCAACAACACACCAGGGAGGGAACACCATCAACACACCAGGGAGGGAACACCAACACAACAGGGAGGGAAACACCAACAACACACCAGGGAGGGAACACCAACAACCCAAAACACCCAGGGAGGGAACACCAACACACCAGGGAGGGAACACCAACAACACACCAGGGAGGGAACACCAACAACAACACAACAGGGAGGGAACACCAACAACACACCAGGGAGGGAACACCAACAACACACCAGGGAGGGAACACCAACAACAACACAACAGGGGGGAAAACCAACAACAACACAACAGGAGGGGAAAACCAACAACACACCAGGGAGGGAACACCAACAACAACAAAAACAGGGAGGGAACACCAACAACACACCAGGGAAGGAACACCAACAACACAACAAAGGGGGCAACACCAACAACACACCAGGGAGGGAACACCAACACACCAGGGAAGGAACACCAACAACACAACAGGGAGGGAAAAACCAACAACACAAACCCGGGAGGGAACACCAACAACACACCAGGGAGGGAACACCCAACAACACAACAGGGAGGGAACACCAACAACACAACAGGGAGGGAACACCAACAACACACCAGGGAGGGGCACCAACAAAACACCAGGGAGGGAACACCAACAACAACACAACAGGGAGGGAACACCAACAACAACACAACAGGGAGGGAACACCAACAACACACCAGGGAGGGAACACCAACAACACACCAGGAGGAACACCAACAACAACACACCAGGGGGGGAACACCATCAACACACCAGGGGGGGAACACCAACACACCAGGGGGGGAACACCATCAACACACCAGGGAGGGAACACCAACAACACACCAGGGGGGGAACACCATCAACACACCAGGGAGGGAACACCAACAACAACACAACAGGGAGGGAACACCAACAACACACCAGGGAGGGAACACCAACAACAACACACCAGGAGGGAACACCAACACACCAGGGGGGGAACACCAACAACACACCAGGGGGGGAACACCAACAACAACACAACAGGGAGGGAACACCAACAACACACCAGGGAGGGAACACCAACACACACCAGGGAGGGAAAACCAACAACAACACAAACAGGGAGGGAACACCAACAACAACAACAACAGGGAGGGAACACCAACAACACCACCAGGAGGGAACACCAAACAACAACACAACAGGGAGGGAACACCAACAACACACCAGGGAGGGAACACCAACAACACACCAGGGGGGGAACACCACAACACAACAGGAGGGAACAACAACAACACACCAGGGGGGGAACACCAACAACAACACACCAGGGGGGGAACAAACCCAAAAACAACACACCAGGGAGGGAACACCAACAACACAACAGGGAGGAAACACCAACAACACAACAGGGAGGGGAAAACCAACAACAACACACCGGAGAGGGAACACCCAACAACACACCTGGGGGGGAACAACAACAACACATCTGGGAGGGAACACCATCAACACACCAGGGAGGGAACACAACAACACACCAGGAGGGAACCCAACCCAACACAACAGGGAGGGAACACCAACAACACAAAAAGGGAGGGAACAACAACAACACACCAGAGAGGGAACAACAACAACAACAACACAAAAGGGAGGGAACACCATCAACACACCAGGAGGGAACACCAACAACACAACAGGGGGGGAACACCATCAACACACAGGGAGGGAACACCAACAACACACCAGGGGGGGAACACCAACAACACAACAGGGAGGGGAAAACCAACAAAACACCAGGAGGGAACAAACCCTCAACACACCAGGGAGGGAACACCAACAAAACACCAGAGAGGGAACCCCAAAAACACAACAGGGAGGGAACACCAACAACACAACAGGGAGGGAACACCAACAACACACCAGGGAGGGAACACCATCAACACACCAGGGAGGGAAACCCCAAAAACACAACAGGGAGGGAACATCAACAACACAACAGGGAGGGAAACACCAACAACACAACAGGGAGGGAACACCAACACACCAGGGAGGGAACAAACCCTCAAAAAACACCAGGGAGGGAAACACCAATCAACACACCAGGGAGGGGAAAACTAACAAAAACACCATGGAGGGAACACCATCAACACACCAGGGAGGGAACATCATCAACACAACAGGGAGGGAACACCAACAACACACCAGGAGGGAACACCATCAACACACCAGGAGGGAACACCAACACACCATGGAGGGAACACCATCAACATACCAGGGAGGGAACACCATCAACACAACAGGGAGGGAAGACCAACAACACACCATGGAGGGAACACCATCAACACACCAGGGAGGGAACACCATCAACACACCAGGGAGGAACACCATCAACACACCATGGGGGGAACACCATCAACACACAGGGAGGGAACCCAACAACACACCATGGAGGGAACACCATCAACACACCAGGGAGGGAACACCATCAACACACCAGGGAGGGAACACCAACAACACACCATGGAGGGAACACCATCAACACACCAGGGAGGGAACCCACAACACAACAGGGAGGGAAGACCAACAACACACCATGGAGGGAACACCATCAACACACCAGGAGGGAACACCATCAACACAACAGGGAGGGAACCACCATCAACACACCATGGAGGGAACACCATCAACACACTAGGGAGGGAACACCAACAACACACCAGAGAGGGAACACCAACAACACACCAGAGAGGAACACCATCAACAAAAACAGGGGGGGAACACCAACAACACACCAGGGAGGGAACACCAACAAAAACACCAGAGAGGGAACACCATCAACACAACAGGGAGGGGAAAACCAACAACACACCAGAGAGGGAACACCATCAACACACCAGGGGGGGAACACCAAAAACACACCAGAGGGAAAAACCATCAACCCCAACAGGGAGGGAACACCAACAACACAACAGGGAGGGAACACCATCAACATACCAGGGAGGGAACACCATCAACACACCCGGAGGGAACACCATCAACACACCAGGGAGGGAAACCATCAACACACCAGGGAGGGAAAAGCATGCCCCCATCCCTTCCCTGAAGCCCTGAACGTCCCTAGTTATAACCCTAGGGATACCTGATCCCCTTGATATTCTTAAGGTTATAATACTACGGAGACCTGAAACAATGGACGTCCCTGGGTTTTAACCCTAGTTAAACATGAAGCCCTGAACGTCCCTAGTTTAACCCAAAGGGAAACCTAAGTCATGGGAAAGTCCCTAATAACAGTACGGAGAGCTGAAACTCTGATAGTCCCTAGTTATAACCCTAGGGAAACCTGAAGCCTTGAACGTCCCTAGAAATAAACCTACAGAGCCCCGGAATCCGGACTTCTTGAAGGCCTGAAGGCTGCATGCATTACCACTCACCTCTGTCCACTCACACAGAAGTGTGTATTGCAACACCAGTTAGAATCATTCCCAGGGGAACAGACACAGTTTATGACCAGCGTCAGCACTGTCGGTGTCAGCAGATGGGGATACCTTGGTCAGTGTCAGCAGGGAAATATATTGGGTAATATCAGCAGGATCTACTTTGGTCAGTGTCAGCAGGAACTATCTTGGGTAATATCAGCAGGAGCACTTGGTCAGTGTCAGCAGGCGAACCTTGGTCAATGTCAGCAGAATTAGCTACCTGGTCATGTCACAGAGCTACCTTGGTTAGTGTCAGCAGGAGCACCTTGGTCATGTCAGCAGGAGCTTCCTTGGTCACTGTCAGCAGGAACTACCTTGGTCATCTGGTATTTGGGTCTCCTGGATCATCTAGTTTTTGGTCTGCTGGTCATCTGGGCTTTGGATCTCCTGACCATCTGGTCTTTGGATCTCCTGGACCATCTGGTCTTTGGGTTTTCCCCGGACCATCTGGTCTTTGGTCTCCTGGATCATCTGGTCTTTGGTCTCCTTTACCATCTGGGCTTTGGATTTTCCTGGATCACTGGTCTTTGGGTCCCCGGATCATCTGGTCTTGGGGCCTGGATCATCTGGTATTTGGGTCTCCTGGATCATCTGGTTTTTGCATCTCCTTTGATCACCTGGTCTTTGGGTCTCTTGGATCATCTGGTCTTTGGGTCCTGGATCATCCCGGTCTTTGGGTCTCTTGGATCATCTGGTCTTTGGGTCTCCTGGATCATCTGGGCTTTGGGTCTTCTGTCAGACTTAAAGGCTTCTTCGATTCGAAGTCGAGGGTCCCGAGTTCGATCCTGAGATCGGGAGCAGACGTTCAACGCGTTTCCTGACACCGTTGACAGCCCTCGTTGTCAACAGTGTCAGGCATCTGGCTGCCCAGTTTGGGGGTGCCATCCTGAGACACCTGGGCTTCAATACGCCACAAGATATGGCTGAGACTCTAGAAGGGCGCATGTACTTCCTTGCTTGTAAATTCAGTGCTGTAAATAATCGAACAAAAAGGCACAATACCGTGACTGGAACAATACACAAATAACCCGCACATAAGAGAGATAGTAGAGCTCACGACGACGTTTCGGTCCGACCTGTACCATTTATAAGTCACAGTGTGACTTTGTGCGGATTATCTGTGTACTGTGGGAGGAATATTTTCTGCTTGTTAATTCCATGGTGGGAAAAAATCTTTAAGTAATATTTCAAAATGAAACCCATATTTTTTTCCCTTAAAGATTTTCCTGGATTTATTCAATTTTTTCTCCCTTACTACACCTAAAAAATAATTAATCGGCTAATTTATTTTCAAGTCTACTTTTAAGAGTGAGTTTCTTTTCAGACTTTCATGTTTTTTCTATTGTCTTTCAAATTTAACCTTTAAAATGAGTAAAACAAAATTTAGACAAGGTGGGTAGTCTTGAGGTCTTCCTGAGGGTCCCGTCTGGGTCTTGTAGGTCTTCTGGTCTGACCCGGTATCTCGTCTTTCCCCGGACCACATCAATGGCTTCGCGGTTCCCTCCACCTGATAATGTGGTCTCTACCAGTACCTGAGACTACTGGTTCCCGGTCCTGCATGAACCAGTACCTGAGACTACTGGTTCCCGGTCCTGCATGAACCAGTACCTGAGACTACTGGTTCCCGGTGCTGCATGAACCAGTACCTGAGACTACTGGTTCCCGGTCCTGCATGAACCAGTACCTGAGACTACTGGTTTTCCCGGTCCTGCATGAACCAGTACCGAGACTACTGGTTCCCGGTGCTGCATGAACCAGTACCTGAGACTACTGGTTCCCGGTCCTGCATGAACCAGTACCTGAGACTACTGGTTCCCGGTGCTGCATGAACCAGTACCTGAGACTACTGGTTCCCAGTGCTGCATGCAGCAGCAGCAGCAGCAGCAGCAGCAGCAGCAGCAGCAGCAGCAGCACAAATTACATACACCCCTAACAGGTTGTGATTGCTGGCGGTAAAGGAACAAAAAGATGCATCAACCATACTGGCTGACTACTGTTTTGCTCCCCCACCACCCCTCCCCCCCACTTCCATTAGCCCTCCCTATCCCACTCCACACTTGTGTTCCTCCTCACGCTCTTCCTCTCTTTCCCCCTTTTTCATCTTACCTCGTAACTCTCCCTCCTCCTCCACCTCTCCCGACACAATTTCCACATTCCCTTGCTGCATCCAGCTCACCGAGCAGCAAAAATGGGAACCTGTGTGTTGGCCGACTCTCATGGGTCACAACCAGGGGAAAAAAATGTGTTTAGAAACTCCAGTACATTCTGGAATGTCATACTTGTATAAGAAACTCCAGGTGAACACGACAGATATTATCAGATTGATGAGAAGACACATGTGCAACAGTTGGGTATCTTTAATTGTTGAAATGTTTCGCATACACAGTAGGTTCTTCAGTCAATACAGACTGAAGAAGCCTACTGTGTAGCGAAACGTTTGAACAATAAATATACCCAACTGTTGCACATGTGTCTTACTCATCAATTTTGTCGGTATTTTATACCATTTTCAACACAGATATCAGATCTCAACAGCAGCAGACTCTCTGATGCAGGAAGGAAAACTCTGGTTAGAGAAACGGAGAGAGAGAGAGAGAGAGAGAGAGAGAGAGAGAGAGAGAGAGAGAGAGAGAGAGAGAGAGAGAGAGAGGTGGGGGGGAAGCAAAGAAACCATAAATGAAATTAGGAGAAATCTTAAATGCTTCTTCTTTTACGCAAATTTCAGGGCAACAACCTCATCCAGTATCAGACCTTTTAATTAGATGGAACATAACAATGATGACAATAAGGAAATGAGTGAATTACTGAAGTCTGTGTTCAGTGAACCACTCATCAGTCTACAGGTTGATGACTCTAATTTTTCATGAATTAGACTCTGACTTCGTCACAATTTCTAATGTAGCCCTATTCCAACTGACTTTAAAGAGGCCATCGACAGCATGCCCATGCATCTGCCCCAGGACCAGACTCGTGGAACTCCACACTATTAAAAATTGCAAGGAGCAATTATCTCCACCTTTAATACTCTATGGAGAAGCCTAGACACAGGTGTCATCCCAGTCATTAAAAACCATACTGCCGCGCTTTACCAAGGTGGCAGTAAAGCAACTGAGAAAAAATACAACCAAAAGCACTAACTTCACTCGTCAAATCCTTAAACGTGTCCCAAGAATCAAGACTGCCAACCATATGGAATCACAACAATTGCAGAAACCAAGACAGCAAGTGTTTAGAGCAGGTATCTCCTGCCTTTCACTACTGTTGGATTATTGCGAAATGGTTTTTGGATAAAGTGGACAAGTTAAATGCTGATATTGTGTACAGTGATTTGTGAAAGCCCTCGATAAGTGCGACCTTGGTGTAATAACGCACAAAATGCTTGCAAAAGGAATAACTAGAAAAGTGGGAAGAAGAATATTTAACTTCTTAACAAACAGAACACAGAGCGTATAATTAACAGAGTGAAGTTGGAGGCTGCACAATGAAAAGCTCTGTTCCTCAAGGCACAGCACTCGCCCAGCATGTTTCTCATTCTTATATCTAACATAAGCAAGGACATAAATCGTAACATCCATTTCCGATGACACCAGAATCTCTATTCGAGTGGCGCCCGTCAAAGACAGCAAATATTCAAGAAGATTTATGTAAAAATCTTCCAGTGTGCTTCAGACAACAATATGATGCTGAATGACGACAAGTATCATTTGCTCTGCTACAGAAGAATGGAGGAAATAAAGACTGAAACGAAGTACAGACAAACTCAATCATTCCATGATGAAGTTCCATGTAGATGAATTGGGAATGAATAAATTAAGAATATTTCGCCTACCTTCAAGGCAGATTGCGAGCTAGATAACATAGAACTTTCACTGTTCTTATACACTTAACCAAACATTTAAACTAATGGAAACGCTTGATATCCCTTCAACTGTATTTCTTAAAATGTGGGGGACAATGATACACCATAATTAATGAATGAAAATTCCTTGAGGGATTGGTCCCACTCTTGCACACCGGAATCACTGCATGAAAAACAAAAGACTTGGCAGACGGTGCAAAATACCTCCAATGAATAGCAAAGGAGCGAGGCGTACACTAAGAAGAATTCATTAAGTTGTCAGAGTCCCCTTATTCTTCAATGCCCTCTCTTCGTACAGAGAATTACCAACAAAACTCCAGCTGTCTTCAAGAGAGAGCTGGACAAGCTCCTCCAAATCAGTTCCTGGCCATCCGGGCTGTGGTTCGTAAGTTGGACTGCATGCGCAAAAGCATGCAGCTGATCAGTTTAGCTGATCAGGTCTTGATCCACTAGACAGGGTTCCCAGCCTTTTCCATGCCCCACCCCAGGAAATGTTTCATGAATGTTGCATCCCCTACAAAAGTAATACACATTTGAAGGAAATGTAAATATAAATTGAGCAAGCAATTTTTTTTTTTTAGAAAAATAAACGGAATGTGTTTTTTCATTAGGACTCTTGTCGCACCGCCTGAAATGCCATCTCGCACCCTGGTTTGGGAACCCCTGCACTAGCAAGTCTGGTCTGAGACTGGCAGCTGAAGTATTGGCCCTTGAAGTATCCTCTAAGTACCCGCAGGAAGGTTATATCTTATGTAAGAAACTCCAGCGCTCTCTGGAATTGTTATATTCTTGTAAGAAACTTCATTACCTAATGGAAGTATTCAAGTGTCGGGTATAGAGTGTTTGTATACCAAATGTTGGTTGCTTTAACAAATGATGAAGTAAATCGATAGTCTACAGATGGCCACGTCAGTGCCCTAGTAGTCTACAGATTGCCGGTCAGTGTTCTGCTAGTCTACAGATGGCTGGGTCAGTGTCCTGGTAGTCTACAGTTGGCCGAGTCAGTGCCCTGGTAGTCTACAGGTGGCCGAGTCAGTGTTCTGGTAGTTTACAGACGGCTGGGTCAGTGTCCTGGAGTCTACAAATGGCCGGGTCAGTGCCCTAGTAGTCTACAAATGGCCGTTCAGTGCCTTGGAAGTCTGTAGATGGCCGTGTCAGTGCCCTGGTAGCTTGCAGGTTCCCAAATGAGTGACCTGCAGCAGTAGGCCTGCATGAGTAATGGCTCCAGATACCCGTGCTGTGGATCCATCATGCAATTTGATGAAAGCTTGCCCCGGGGCGGCCTTCCAGCACCGACCCTTCCCACACTAACATTTATTCACGTACTGCCTCCCACTGTGACCAACGGTGACCTAAGGGTGACCCAGGGTAGCTTCTGGTGACCCAGAGGAGCTTCTGGTGATCCAGGTAGCTTCTGGTGACCCAGGTTAGCTTCTGGTGACCCAGGTTAGCTTCTGGTGACCCAGGCTAGCTTCTGGTGACCCAGAGTAGCTTCTGGTGACCCAGGGTAGCTTCTGGTGGCCCAGGGTAGCTTCTGGTGACCCTTGTGGCTTCTGGTGACCCTAAGAAACTTGTAGAGACTAAACAGGAGAGAGCACAAGTATGGTAAGGGAAAGATCTGTGGGCGAAACGCTTCGAAAATAAAGATACATAACTGATACACGTCTTATTCATCACGCTGGCGGAAGATTCATCTGTAAAAACTTCAATTTGTCGGTATTTTATACCATTTTCAACACAGATATCAGATCTCAACAGCAGCAGACTCTCTGATGCAGGAAGGAAAACTCTGGTTAGAGAAACGGAAAGAGAGAGAGAGAGAGAGAGAGAGAGAGAGAGAGAGAGAGAGAAGAGAGAGAGAGAGAGAGAGAAGTAGAGAGAGAGAGAGAGAGAGAGAGGTAGGTTAGGGGAAAGGAGACGTGACATAGTGAAAGATACCACCTGAACCATCACATTTTTTTTTTTTTTTGCAAAATTTCTTAAGTAAACACATGTAAGGTGGCTGAAGGGCCACCTATTGCCAGCACCTAAGAACCTAGGTGTGTCCACCTAGGAGGAGGAGGGAAGTAACGGGGTCGGTTTGAGGCTCAACAAAGCACAATAACGGCGATCATTGTGTCACAAACACCCAAATCTGCGCCCATCACCCTCAGCTAGTTAAGTGGGCCCTGCCCCTCCCCCCTTGCCTCCCTCCCCCAGTACATCCTCCCTTCCAGTACACAGACTCCCAGTACCTCAACACCGGCAGCGAGAACACAAGAGAGGCAGCAGCAATACCGGCAGCAACACACCAGGCCAGCATCTGCTACCCACCCCATACTCCTTGGACTGCTGGGCTATAATTGACGACTAATAATGGGAATGTATGGCAGTAAAAAAGTACAGCGGGTGGGGCTGGAAAAGACAGGGTTGTGGGGGTTGGTTGGGTGATGGCAAGGGATACACTTTCGCAGGGCTGGGGAGGGAGGCTAGCTAAGCCATTTTTTTTGTCTTCTGTCCTTCAGGTGCTGTTTAAAACCCACAGGAGAAGTTTTCCCTTGTCACAGCAGCCTGTTCTTACAGTTAGCGCATCAGTCTCTGGTGAGAGAGTGCTTCAAATGCTTCTTGCAGTCCAGAAATATGCGGTCCAATCAATCGCTATTGTCTTGCCGTATTCATATGATCTTGCGTAAATCCCCGCAGGTTTGTAAAACTTTCCTTCCCTGAGAGAATGCTGATATCCGTAATAAAATCGCCCTATTCAGGTGGTCAAACACACTCTTCCATATTATATTTTCCAGAATATGACCTTCACAGATACAGTGCTGCAGTTTAGTACCTCCTTTATGTCTTCTGCTTGAATACAGATGCCACACTAGCAGCCTTCCAGCGTTCTGTCATCAGCTGTGCTCAATGAATTGTTGATCCCTGTAGTAAGCTCAAACAGGGACTCCGTCCCCTTCCTTAAGTACCAAGAACAATAATAGTTTATTGTCCCATATTATGAATTTTTATGAGTCCACCCACTGCATTATATTTGTCATCTCATTTCTTGTACTGATCTCTAGTCGAAGTTGATTTCATTTATTTTATTTTAGTAAGCGCTACACTCATGTGGGTCATTCAGCGCAAGACAGGCTAGAGGTTTGATCCTCCGTCTGCTGAGTGCGAGAAGTTGAGATAATCCCACCTTCTCTCTCTGTTATCACCATTTTTTCTTATGGATATCTTCCTCCTTCTCTTGCTTCTAAATTTTATGACAGGTTTCTCACACACTACTTCGTCATCCTTCGTGTACTTATTCTTCATCCTTAACATTTCACTTTCAGTCATATTGCTTCTTATACCCTAGTGATGGGAAGGCGCAGCCTCGAGTGTTGTGTGTCCACTTGTTATGTCACTACACTCAATTAACAATTGTTAAATTACAGCCGCTTAGACCCCCTAGTTAGCTCCTGATCACTCAGGCTATTGAGGTGGTCAGTCCCTCAGACTAGAGGAGAGGTCAGCTCCATCGTCTGGAACATGGAGCTGAACTCTTCTCCAGGCTGAGGACTGACCACCTCAAATACTTTTTATCCAGGTTGATGGACTGATGCATCATTTTTATTTCATTACTACTGTCTCCCTTTGGATTTGACTGAAGAAGCCTACTGTGTACGCGAAACATTTCATCTATGAAAATACCCAACTGTTGCACATGTGTCTTAATCTCAACTTGTCGGTGTTTTACACCATTCTCAACAACAACCAGAAGATTTGTAGGCTACAGGCAGGCAGGCAGCAGGCAGGCAAGCAGGCAGGCAGGCAGGCACGCAAGCAGGCAGCAGGCAAGCGGGCAGGCAGGCAAGCGGGCAGGCATGCAGGCAAGCGGCAGGCGGGCGGGGCAGGCGGGCAGGCGGGCAGGCGGGCAGGCGGGCAGGCAGCAGGCAGCAGGCAGGCAGGCAGGCAGGCAGCAGGCAGGCAGGCAGGCAGGCAGGCAGACACAGCAGAATAAGCCTATGGAGCTGAACCTCCTAAAGGGTTCTGGCGAGACTCAACAAGGCGCATTAGCAGTGGTACTTTGCTAATTAAACCTCTGAGGTGCGCCTATCCTCTTCGGGCAGGGCAGTTAATATGATGGTGTGGGTCCTTATAGAGTGCAGAGAGTTCTTGGCATTCAAGAAGGTAGTAGAACGTAGCTGAGAAGAATGGATGCTTGGAGTCTGTAAGGCGGCATGGGTGCTTGGAGCAAGGTGGCGTGGATGCTTGGAGTCAGTAAGGTGGCGTAGATGTTTGGAGTCAGTAAGGTGGCGTGGATGCTTGGAGTAAGGCGGCACGGGTGCTTGGAGACAGTAAGGTGGCGTGGTACTTGGAAATAGTAAGGTGGCGGGGGTGCTTGGAGACAGTAAGGTGGCGTGGGTGCTTGGAGACAGTAAGGTGGCGTGGGTGCTTGGAGACAGTAAGGTGGCGTGGGTGCTTGGAGACAGTAAGGTGGCGTGGGTGCTTGGAGACAGTAAGATGGCGTGGGTGCTTGGAGACAGTAAGGTGGCGTGGGTGCTTGGAGACAGTAAGGTGGCGTGGGTGCTTGGAGACAGTAAAGTGTGGCGTGGGTGCTTGGAGACAGTAAGGTGGCGTGGGTGCTTGGAGACAGTAAGGTGGCGGGGGTGCTTGGAGACAGTAAGATGGCGTGGTGCTTGGAGACAGGTGCTTTCTTCAACACATCCTGAAGTGAAATGAAGCCACAATGGTTATCCATGAAAAACATTTATACAGACGAAAGTATGTGGAAGTGGCCATGACAGCCATGACAGCCGCAACAACACTACACCACAGAAGTAGCCAGGTAGCTAATACATATATATAGTATGGAGGACAAGCCACGGGGAGGGTGGAAATCTTTAGCTCAAGTACTTTCACACTTCTCAGTGCGTCATCAGTTGTACAATGCTGCAAGGGAGCAACCAAAGCAGGGAGAGAGGTCTCAGAGTAGCGTAGGTGTCACCGGCCACGGTTACCCTTAGACTGGGTTAGTGGTCGGTGCCAACCCCACCCTACCATCATCCCCCTACTACCCATAATATGGGGTAGGAGGGTTTCTGATATTTTCAAGTACAAAATTATAAGATATAAAAAGTCAGCCCTAAGCTTTTTCTAATCGTTTATAACAGGTCATGTGGTTTTGAGAAAATAAGTTTCTCGTTAGATACTGTAGACATGGATAGTTATTATTCTGATGTGACTTTTTCAAATAATAAAAGGAATGCAATGTGCTATTTGTCCGTTTAAATGTCCTGCTCTGAGGTACTCGAATGTTCTACCGATGTACTCAAAGTGTCTCTTCCTAAAAGTCTACTATTTTCTCAGTGGCTGTTAATATCTATCCATGTCTACAGTAAACTAACGAGAAACTTATTTCTCTCAAACTTATTTTTCGGTATCACCATACCATTTCGTCAAATGCCTAGTCGGGTTACTGAAGCTAAAATCTTGGGTAGTTTCAAATTTAGGTTGGATAAATACATGATGAGAGGGACTGGATTTAAGTGGGACTTGCACATGAGTAAATAGAGTTATCAAAGAGGAAATGGTATGAAGAATTAAGACACTTATGCAACTTATGGAATCTTTATTGAAGAAACGTTTCGCCACACAGTGGCTTATCAGTCTTATACAAAGCAGAAAGGGGTAAGGAGAGGAGGAGTTTGAGGTAACCAGTCCCCAGCCTGGAGTCGATGTCTTCAGTCCATCAATCTTATAGAAAGTACAGCACAGGACAGTAGCAGTGGTTTATATACTGTAGTCAGGTGAGGCGAAGCGGTTTTCAAAACCAATCATCGCATCTGTCCCTACACTGCATCATCATGGGATCTTGATACAAAGAATTCTTCAAAACTCGTCCAATCTTTAAACGAAGACCTACTTAGACTAGTGGATGGTACCACTATGACCCCGCCTCCTCCTGCTTCACCTCACCTGACTACAGTATATAAGCCGCTGCTACGGCCCTGTGCTGTATTTCCTACAAGATTGATGGACTGAACACATCGGCTCCAGGCTGAGGACTGATTATAACCTCAAACTCCTCCTCTCCTTATACCTTCCTGCTTTGTATAAGACTGATGAAGCCACTGTGTGGCAAAACGCTTCTTCAATAAAGATTCCCATATGTTGCATAAGTGACTTAATTCTTCAACTTGTCGGTTTTCAAAACCATTCATCACACAGGAAATGGTATGGCGATACCGAGATGTGGAAAAAGACATCCTCAACACCAACACTCTGAAATCTACTATTATATTTACAGTAGAGGAGGAGAAGGACAACCAATTACCTTTTCTCGACGTTCTTCCCACTCACAAGGGGAAAAAAAACTTTTTTTTAAAATCAAACCCGGGAAACCAAACCCACAAAACGATCTACATTTTTTCCCCTCAAACCCGACACCAAACAAAAGAGGGGCAGTTATTTTGGGTTCTTTTTGGGGGAGCTTTTTCAGAATTGCCCGTCTGCAGTTTTCCCCAAGAGTGCACATACAACATCAATTTTTTTTAGTTCACTACAAATTTCCCCCCCCAACTTTATACTGACTTTCAAAGGGAAAAAGCGACAGTTAAAACCCCCCAAAAAGACCAAAAACCAATCAAATTGAAGAAAAGCTTCCAATTTTTCATCGTTTTACCGGTCGCAACTTGGGCCCCTAAAAGTTTTTAAAAATTTTTTTGAAAGGGAAAAATGGCAAAAACTAACCCGCTCCCTTTAAACCAAATAATTTGGAAACCCGGGTACAAAAACCCAAGATTTATTTTGGCCAAAAAGTCAGGAATTTACACATAAACCAAATGGGGGGGGTGACAAAATAATGTAAGGAAACCCGCCAAACTCTGGAATTAAAATCACAGAAACCCCAAAAAAACTGCAGAAAAAGATTTACCGTAAAAACGCGTGTGTTTTAACATAAGGGCGAAGTTGGACACCTCATGAAATTCAGGGGAGGCAAACAAAGGGATTAAAAAAGAAATTTTTAAAACGGGGGAAAAAAAGAAAAAGTTCCCCTAATTGC
This sequence comes from Cherax quadricarinatus, assembly GCF_026875155.1. Taxonomy (NCBI): domain Eukaryota; kingdom Metazoa; phylum Arthropoda; class Malacostraca; order Decapoda; family Parastacidae; genus Cherax; species Cherax quadricarinatus. Next base: position 24,342 of record NW_026465833.1, read on the forward strand.
TGCCCTTTAAAAACTATAAAGCAAAAACCGGTAGTTACAGAAATTTTAAAAAATTGGGTAATCAACAGGGGTATTACCCAAATGGGAAAATGCTTTTTTACCTGATGTCAAAAGGTCCCTCTCCTAGCCTTTCCCTTCCCCACCATCTTTAAATTTTTCTAAATACTACTACTAAATTAAACACCAACCCCTACCCACCGAAAACTTCACTTTCCTCCTGCCCCCTATAAAAATATGGGGTTTTCTTATTTTTTTCTGTAAATTTGGACGAAGAAACCCCTGGATGGGGGAAACGTTCCCCAAAAAAGAAACCCAAGTGTTCACATTTGGGCTAAATTTTAAAAACTTGTCAGTTCTCTGAACCAAAATTTATCTACATTTTAAAAAGGGAAATTTGGGGGTGAAAAACCAGACATCTCACTTTTTAAGATTCCCACAATGCATTATCCCCATCCCCCTAGGAAAACGAAAGGAAGGGTAATTTAGAAACCCCCCCAAAAAAAGGGGTGCCAAGCCCCTGGTGATTTTCTTTTTAAATCCTTGTTTCCCCTCTAAGGGTGGAAAAACGCTGGGAACATTTAACGGTTTCCCTTTTAAGGGAAACCAAATTTTCAACCCGGGGAATATACAGAGAAATTTCCCCTGCACGTATAGAAAACAGTCAAAAGGGACCAAAATTTAAAGAGAAACCCTTTGAAGCCTTGGGAAACCGGCGGGGAAAACCCTAAAATTTTTCACCTGGAACATCCTAGAGGGACTGTCCCAAAACGCATACGGAATTCACGTTTCCCTTTTGAAAACAAAAAACTCGGCAACGGTGCAGCATCCTCCCCTTAAAAGCAGGGGTGCCGTGAGTGTACTAAAAGATAACACAAGTGTCAAGGGCCAAATACTGATCAACTGCCTCCCAGCAGTAACAGTTTACCAACAGACCCTGGCTGTCTTTAAAAAGGCCTGGACAGGCACCTCAGTCAGTACCTGACCAGACGGGCTGGGGTTTCGTGCGTTGGGTTGCGTGCGGCAAGCAGAAACAGCTGTGATAAATGGTTTAAAAAAAAGACTGACCAAGTTGAAGATTGAGACACTTATGCAACATAGGGGAATCTTTACTGAGCAAACGTTTTCGCCACACAGTGGCTTCATCAGCCCCAATAACAAAGCGAAAGGTGTAAGGAGAGGAGGAGTTGAGGTAATCAGTCCCTCAGCCTGGAACCGATGTGTTCAGTCCATCAATCTTGTAGAATGACATCTCTATAAGACTGATGTAGTAGTAGTAATAGTGGTAGTTGTTTTAGTAGGCTGAGGACTGATTCCCTCAACTCCTTACTCCTTTCTGCTTTGTATTGGACTGATGAAGCCACTGTGTGGAGAAACGTTTCCTCAATAAAGATTCCCATATGTTGCATAAGTGTCTCACTCTTCAGTAACAGCCTGGTTAAATCAGCCCGATCCACCGCGAGGTCTGGTCATGGACCGGGCTGTGGGCGTCAACCCCCGGAACACCCTCCAGGTATACTCCACGCACTACAACTTTTAAACTAGCAATAGCGAGCCACTTTACTACTATTACCGCTATTGCTACAACTACTACAATATTACTATTACTACAACTACCACTATTGCTATTACCACTACTACAGTGCTACTGCTACTTGTAATACAACCACCAAAAAATACGCTAATACAACTACCACCATTACAACTACCCTACTACTACCCACTAATACAACTACTATTATTATTACTACTACTAAAACAACTACCCTAAATTATCTACTACTACCACCACCACCATTACTACTAAATACTACCACCCACCCTTCCTACTACACTGCTCCTCCTCCCTCCACCAGGCCCGGTGGCCTGGTGGCTAACTCCCGCTTCACACACGGAGGGCCCGGGTTCGATTCCCGGCGGGTTTGGGAAAAAAAATTTCCGAACACGTTTCCTTACACCTGTTTTTCCTGTTCACCTAGCAGCAAATAGGTACCTGGTGTTAGTCGACTGGGTGGGTCGCATCCTGGGGGGCAAGATTAAGGACCCCAATGGAAATAAGTTAGACAGTCCTCGATGACGCACTGACTTTCTTGGGTTATCCTGGGTGGCTAACCCTCCGGGGTTAAAATCCGAACGAAATCTTATCTTTTTCTTAACAACTTCCGTCTCTCCGTACAAATGCCTCATCTTCACAGCCTGGTGGCGCTGCTAGCACCACAAGGCTGACCATAACTAAAAAAAACATAAGTCAACTTGTTTGATTATCTTAAGACCATACTTAGCTACTTTGCATTTGTTTACGGTCCGTAGACGCATCTAAAGTCTGGCGGTGTGTTTGTGCTGATGGCGCTGTTTGCACTCACCTCTAAAAACACAAGGTTTTCGCTGACATAACGCAAAGTTACGCTGACATAACACAAGGTTACGCTGAAATAACACAAGGTTGCGCTGACATAACACAGGTTATGCTGACGTAACACAAGGTTATGCTGACATAACACAAGGTTGCGCTGTCCCTAACACAAATGGTCAGACCAGCGTCTACCCGGAGTGTTAAAATCAGCGTCGACCCCGGATTGTTAAAATCAGCGTCGACCTGGATTGTTAAAATCAGCGTCGACCTGGAGTGTTAAGATTTAGCGTCCCACCTGGAGTGATGAGACCAGCACTTGACAGCAGTTATTTCAGCCAGCAACATCCTTTACCTTACTTCTTGCAGGAGAATGTAAAATATCTCAAGGTCATAAGGTGGTTAAGTCAAAAAGGTCAAAGAGGAAGAACCAGCACCAAATCTTGTTTATCTTCCCTGCCCATGCAAGGTCTTTCGCTATTTTTCTGGAGATTTTTTTAACCCTTTCCAGGAACGTTCCCTTCACTACGGGCGTGTCGGAAATCCGCAAAATTTAATCGAACCCAAAGATTCCAATGTTACACCGTTATTGTCTGAGAATAAAAAAAAGGGAACCCCTTTGCATAAAGGTAGAAAACGGCTTTATCATCTGCCCAAAAACCTTAAAAGGGAACCTTTTTGTCTCGCAATTTTTGCCACATAGTCGGGGGGCCCAGTGAGTTTTGCAATAATAAAAGGGTCCCCTCATGAAAGTCTACGTGTCGACGTATAGTGAATGGGCACCCCGACACTGTCAAACCAGAAAGCTCCAAACACACGAAAAGTCTACCCCCGATCGAAGGGACAGCTCCCCTCCTCCCCAGAAACCGGGGTCTTTAAAAATACCTTAAGAGGCTTTAGAATGTCTCAGGGTTTTGAATATTTTCAAAAATTTTCCCACCAGTCGAAATCCTTAAACAATCATGCGAGTGTCGTCCCCCTTTTTCTCTTTCTACACACACATACACACACACATATGAATAATGGAATTTTTAGAAAGTATTTATTCGCCTTGGGATTGTCGGGAAGAGGAACAATCTTGAAAGGAAAAATGGTGCGGGATTATACATACTTTGATGAGGCACAAAAGGCTGGGGATGACCTCAACCGAGCAATCCTTGAGGCCACCCCAACCAATAACCGTGCACATAGGGCGCCTGGAAAACCCAAGAATAGCGTTTCGACTCTAAGCAAGGAGTCATTCCGACCCCCGTACACTGTACTCGCCCATGTTGGAGTGTGCAGCACCAGTAGGGAAACCCCAAAACCTATCAAAAGCACAAAAACAGAGAAAGTGAAAAAGTTTGCACTTAATTCATCAATATGACCTTTAAAGAGGAAATGTAATCGTTTTTTTTTCTGAAAACTATGTAACAACCCATTGCTAGAAGAAAATTATTAAAGTATTTAAATTATTAAGTTCAACCAATCTTATTAAAAAATAGTTGTTGATCACTCTCATTCTTATGATTAAAAAACTTTGACCGTTTTTAACCCTTTTTCATTAAAGATTACACAAATCAAACAGCAAGAAATTTATTATACAGAACCAAGCTAAACATACTCAGAGCTAACAAAAACAAACTACTTTAATTACAATGCAGATCCTTGGCAAACATTACGATGACCCACAGTATTACTCAATCCCTTAATTCCAGTATGTCAATCACACCTCCAGAAACTGGGCTAAAGCCTGGCACTACGGAGTCTATGCCATTCTGGATACACACCATAACAACGTAGGTCAGACCAGCAAGGGGGGAACAGCTAATACTACTAAAAATACTTGATGTATAAATTAATTCTTGCAAAAGGGGGGGGAGCAAGGTTTTAAATTATAGCTAAATTTAAATAAAAAGCCCCTCAAAAACCCATAAGTCATAAACATTACAGAGTACCATTTTCAAAAAATTTACCATTTCTGAAAAAAAAAGGAATTTGATAATATCAAAAATGAAAAAAGACCCCAAACAAGATTTCAGCAAAACTACTACATGATCGGGCCCCCAAAAAGTAACTGAATTCACAAACACTATGAGCAATACTTTTGCCCCAAAAATATAAAAATCTAAAAGAATCCCCCCAAATAAAATTTTTCTTATTGACACATCTGGACTAATACCTTTATCCCCTTTAAAATCAACAATCACAGACACTCCACAGTACTACCCTCCCTTTCTCATAACCAACCAGGAAATTGCCCAAGACACTACTAAATTTACCTTCAACTGCAAAACGAAACACTGAAAAACTTCATAGCAGCTATGAATAAGCGACTGCATAATGAGGTTTGAAACTTTAACAGACACTAATGAATGTTTTAATGATTTTTAAAAAAAAACCCCAAAACCTCTCTAACAAGCTTTGCCAAAAAAAAACTAAACTAAACACCACTGCAAAGAGACAAATAGTCCCTGGCAAAACCCCCCATCCTCAAACCCTTAACACAAAGCACCAATAGAAAAAACAGTACAGAAGGGGTAAAATAACTAGGGGGGGGGGGGGGCCCCATTCTAACTTTTACTCGTCGCCCTTACCATCTGATAAAAGGTTAAAAACTTTGTTTATAAAAAACAGATTAAAAAATCAAAGGGCAAAAAAACAGCCCTGGAAAACCCTATCTGAAATTCTGGAACTAAAAGGATACCAAAACAAAACAATCAAATTAAAAAAAATCAGCGAAACCCCCAAATCCCCCCAATGAAACAGCAAACCGACTCAAAGTTCTTTTCCACCATAGGAAAGAATCTAGCGAGCAAAAACCCCAAACCAAACACCCGTCAATCCCCCTCAAACACCGTCCATCAGACCCTACAGGACCTAGCTATTCTTAGCTCCAACAAACCCAACAGAGGGCTTGTCATCACGACCCTTAAGAACAAGGCATAAACAACAAATTTCCTACTTTTATGACAAAAAAGCTTACAAGTACTGTCGCCAATTTTTTCAACGTCTTTAACAAATCCATTGAATCCTCCACCTTACAGCGTTCTCAAAATAGCGAGGGCCACCCCCACCACAAAGGTGATTAACCCAAATTGAATAACTAAGGGGCCAAACTAACTTTCCACTACTCCTAAAATCCTGAAAAAATTTAAATTTAAGACGGATCTATTCCACCCACTCAAAAACATACAAAAACCCCGTCAGTTTGGATTCAGGAAAATAAAAGCACAAATGTGCTATTTTACACATGCAGAGCTAAACTACCGCTCTGAAAGAAAGAAGTCCCACTGGGGAATTTTATTGACTTACGTAAAGTTTTTGTACGTCGACCATGAATTGCGCACACTAAATTAATACACTATGGGCTAAAGGACACTCCCTCAACTACCTAAATCAACCTTAGTAAAAAACCAATACGTGTACGCAAAGGTCAAAATCTTTCACATAACCAATACAGTACGAGCCAAGGGGAATACCTAGGGGCCACTCCCCTTTTTCTATCTACATCAAAACCTACCGAATACATCACAGCTACTCAAACCCAAACCCATATTATTTGCAGATGCCTCATCTCTTTTCATACCCAAAAACCCCCCATACTCGCCAACACTGTCAATTGTTGCAGAAAATGTCTACCTGGATATGAATAAACTTATCCAAATACGGGCAAAGCCCATTTTATTCAGTTTGGAAACCCGACTGCAAAGTTCCACTTAAAATAAACTAAATGGATCACCCATCACAAACTCACGAGGGAAAATTCCCCAAATCCACCCAGACATACCTCAAATTCCCGACACATTACAACAAATTTTCAAAAAAAAACTCTAAGACAGTAGGCATACTACAAAGAACATACATGTTCCACAATCACTTCCTTGTACTGTATCAACCCCTTTTCACCCTTATCCACAAGGGAATTTTTTAAATGGGATCAAAAAAATTTTAATCACCTAAAACCTCTAATAACCCACAAAAAGGGGTGCAATCAGAATGAAACAAATCCCACTCGCAAAAAGCATACCCCTCCCAACAAAAGGGCTAAAATTTGCCCCACCATAAAGAAAAATCCACTTTTTCAGTGGGTATACATACCAAACAATACACACAAACATAAAACCCCCCACTCAAACTCTCCTCCCAACCTTAACAGGACCACGACAGACCCCTTTTTTTATGTACCCCCCTGCCATATACACGTTAAAAACTTATGCACATAAAGGGGCCCCCAAAAACTAGAAAATTCATTACCAAACATACTAAAAAAAAAGGCCTGAAAATCTATTTAAAACTCTCCCAAAAAAAACCATATCGCCAGGGGTAAACAACATCACTCAAAAATTTTTAAAATTACCAATAATACCCCATTACTTAAATCTTTAAAATTCAAACACATCATAAAAAGATACTTGTTTATTATACATTGTAATGAGCAAATTTCTACAAATAAAGCTTCAATACGAAATGTTCAAATTTTATTGTTTTAAAAACCTTGTACTTTTTACTGTAAAAATTGGTACTGTAATTCTACCATGAACCCTTTTATTGCTTGTTAATTTTAAAATTAATTTTTAAAGGGTGCCCATAAGCCTGCATCCAAGGGGCTTCTGGCATGTTCACCCACTACTATAATTATCATGATATGTCCCAAAAAAAATATATGAATATGAATATAAACAAGACTAGTCCCGGAGGTAAGAGCTTTCTCCTACAAGGAGAGGTTAAGGAACTCAACTGATGACACTGAACGACACGAGACACTGGAAAGACATGATAACGACGTTTAAATACTGAAAGGAATTGACAAGGTGGACAGGGTCAGAATGTTGCAGACATGGGACACAGGAACAAGGGGACACAACTGGAAGTTAAAAACTCAAATGAGCCATAGGATGTTAGGAAGTATTTTTTCAGCCTTAGAATTGTAGAATAATCTGGAGAGTGATGTAGTGGAGGCAGGATCTGGAGAGTGATGTAGTGGAGGCAGGATCTGTGAGAGTGATGTAGTGGGAGGCAGGATCTGGAGAGTGATGTAGTGGAGGCAGGAATCTGGAGAGTGATGTAGTGGAGGCAGGATCTGGAGTGTGATGTAGTGGAGGCAGGATCTGGAGAGTGATGTAGTGGAGGCAGGATCTGGAGAGTGATGTAGTGGAGGCAGGATCTGGAGAGTGATGTAGTGGAGGCAGATCTGGAGAGTGATGTAGTGGAGGCAGGATCTGGAGAGTGATGTAGTGGAGGCAGGATCTGGAGAGTGATGTAGTGGAGGCAGGATCTGGAGAGTGATGTAGTGGATGGCAGGATCTGGAGAGTGATGTAGTGGAGGCAGGATCTGGAGAGTGATGTAGTGGAGGCAGATCTGGAGAGTGATGTAGTGGAGGCAGGATCTGGAGAGTGATGTAGTGGAGGCAGGATCTGGAGAGTGATGTAGTGGAGGCAGGATCTGGAGAAGTGATGTAGTGGAGGCAGGATCTGGAGAGTGATGTAGTGGAGGCAGGATCTGGAGAGTGATGTAGTGGAGGCAGGATCTGGAGAGTGATGTAGTGGAGGCAGGATCTGGAGAGTGATGTAGTGGAGGCAGGATCTGGAGAGTGATGTAGTGGAGGCAGGATCTGGAGAGTGATGTAGTGGAGCAGGATCTGGAGAGTGATGTAGTGGAGGGCAGGATCTGGAGAGTGATGTAGTGGAGGCAGGATCTGGAGAGTGATGTAGTGGAGGCAGGATCTGGAGAGTGATAGTAGTGGAGGCAGGATCTGGAGAGTGATGTAGTGGAGGCAGGATCTGGAGAGTGATGTAGTGGAGGCAGGATCTGGAGAGTGATGTAGTGGAGGCAGGATCTGGAGAGGTGATGTATGGAGGCAGGATCTGGAGAGTGATGTAGTGGAGGCAGGATCTGGAGAGTGATGTAGTGGAGGCAGGATACTGGAGAGTGATGTAGTGGAGGCAGGATCTGGAGAGTGATGTAGTGGAGGCAGGATCTGGGAGTGATGTAGTGGAGGCAGGATCTGGAGAGTGATGTAGTGGAGGCAGGATCTGGAGAGTGATGTAGTGGAGGCAGGATCTGGAGAGTGATGTAGTGGAGGCAGATCTGGAGAGTGATGTAGTGGAGGCAGCATCTGGAGAGTGATGTAGTGGAGGCAGGATCTGGAGAGTGATGTAGTGGAGGCAGCATCTGGAGAGTGATGTAGTGGAGGCACATCTGGAGAGTGATGTAGTGGAGGCAGGATCTGGAGAGTGATGTAGTGGAGGCAGGATCTGGAGAGTGATGTAGTGGAGGCAGGATCTGGAGAGTGATGTAGTGGAGGCAGGATCTGAGAGTGATGTAGTGGAGGCAGGATCTGGGAGTGATGTAGTGGAGGCAGGATCTGGAGAGTGATGTAGTGGAGGCAGGATCTGGAGAGTGATGTAGTGGAGGCAGGATCTGGAGAGTGATGTAGTGGAGGCAGGATCTGGAGAGTGATGTAGTGGAGGCAGGATCTGGAGAGTGATGTAGTGGAGGCAGGATCTGGAGAGTGATGTAGTGGAGGCAGGATCTGGAGAGTGATGTAGTGGAGGCAGGATCTGGAGAGTGATGTAGTGGAGGCAGGATCTGGAGAGTGATGTAGTGGAGGCAGGATCTGGAGAGTGATGTAGTGGAGGCAGGATCTGGAGAGTGATGTAGTGGAGGCAGGATCTGGAGAGTGATGTAGTGGAGGCAGGATCTGGAGAGTGATGTAGTGGAGGCAGGATCTGGAGAGTGATGTAGTGGAGGCAGGATCTGGAGAGTGATGTAGTGGAGGCAGGATCTGGAGAGTGATGTATGTGGAGGCAGGATCTGGAGAGTGATGTAGTGGAGCAGGATCTGGAGAGTGATGTAGTGGAGGCATGGTCTGGAGAGTGATGTAGTGGAGGCAGGATCTGGAGAGTGATGTAGTGGAGGCAGGATCTGGAGAGTGATGTAGTGGAGGCAGGATCTGGAGAGTGATGTAGTGGAGGCAGGATCTGGAGAGTGATGTAGTGGAGCAGGATCTGGAGAGTGATGTATGTGGAGGCAGGATCTGGAGAGTGATGTAGTGGAGGCAGGATCTGGAGAGTGATGTAGTGGAGGCAGGATCATGGAGAGTGATGTAGTGGAGGCAGGATCTGGAGAGTGATGTAGTGGAGGCAGGATCTGGAGAGTGATGTAGTGGAGGCAGGATCTGGAGAGTGATGTAGTGGAGGCAGGATCTGGAGTGATGTAGTGGAGGCAGGATCTGGAGAGTGATGTAGTGGAGGCAGGATCTGGAGTGATGTAGTGGAGGCAGATCTGGAGAGTGATGTAGTGGAGGCAGGATCTGGAGAGTGATGTAGTGGAGGCAGGATCTGGAGAGTGATGTATTGGAGGCAGGATCTGGAGAGTGATGTAGTGGAGGCAGGATCTGGAGAGTGATGTAGTGGAGGCAGGATCTGGAGAGTGATGTAGTGGAGGCAGGATCTGGAGAGTGATGTAGTGGAAGCAGCATCTGGGAGTGATGTAGTGGAGGCAGCATCTGGAGAGTGATGTAGTGGAGGCAGGATCTGGAGAGTGATGTAGTGGAAGGCAGGATCTGGAGAGTGATGTAGTGGAGGCAGGATTCTGGAGAGTGATGTAGTGGAGGCAGGATCTGGAGAGTGATGTAGTGGAGGCAGGATCTGGAGAGTGATGTAGTGGAGGCAGGATCTGGAGAGTGATGTAGTGGAGGCAGGATCTGGAGAGTGATGTAGTGGAGGCAGGATCTGAGGAGTGATGTAGTGGAGGCAGGATCTGGAGAGTGATGTAGTGGAGGCAGGATCTGGAGAGTGATGTAGTGGAGGCAGGATCGGAGAGTGATGTAGTGGAGGCAGGATCTGGAGAGTGATGTAGTGGAGGCAGGATCTGAGAGTGATGAGTGGAGGCAGGATCTGGAGAGTGATGTAGTGGAGGCAGGATCTGGAGAGTGATGTAGTGGAGGCAGGATCTGGAGAGTGATGTAGTGGAGGCAGGATCTGGAGAGTGATGTAGTGGAGGCAGGATCTGGAGAGTGATGTAGTGGAGGCAGGATCTGGAGAGTGATGTAGTGGAGGCAGGATCCATGTATAGTTTTAAGACCAAGAATAATAAAGCTAATTGAAGCAGGGACCTTTACCTTACCTTTACCTTTATACCTTTGAAGAGTTTTCGAGAGTTTCACTACTCTCGGAGCCGGCCATGGGCCAGGCTCGTCTGGTGCTTGCCTGGTCGACCAGGCTGTTGCTACTGGAGACCCCCCTGCCCACATACCCATCACAGCCTGGCTGATCTGGTGCCTGGTGAAGATACTTGTCCAGTTTCCTCTGGAAGGTTTCTAACACTTGTTCCAGCAGTGTTTCTGATATCTTCTGGTAAAATGTTGAATAGTCTGGGACCCCCGGATGTTGATATAGTGTTCCCTTATTGTCCCCACCGCACCCCTGCTCCCTCACTGTGTTTAATTTACACTTCCTCCCATATCTTTCACTCCAGTATGTTGTTATGGCAGTGTGCAGATTTGGGACCAAGCCCTCGAGTACTTTCCAAGTATATATTATCATGTATCTCTCTCTCCTCCGCTCCAATGAGTACATGTTCAAGACATCGAAAGTGTTCCCGGTAATTTAGGTACTTTACTGGGTCAATGTGAGCCGTAAACGATCTCTGTATTTGTTCCAGCTCTGATATTTCTCCTGCTTTGAACGGGGCCGTCAGCACTGAGCAATATTCTAAATGAGGGAGAACTAGCGATTTGAAGAGTGTCACCATCGGCATTATTTCCCTTGTTTTGAAAGTTCTCAATACCCCCCCCGTCATCTTCATGGTTGTCGTGATCTTTGTCTTGTTATGGTCTTTAAAAGAAAGGTCAGCTGTTGTAATTATTCTAGGTCTTTCACGTGTTCCTTCCGTTCTATTTCGTGACCCTCTTGAGTTTTGTATATAGGTTCCTTTTGAGTTCTTCATTCTATCCATACCTAAACAGCTGGAACTTACCAACACTGAACGTCATGTTGTTCTTCACTGCCCACTGGAAAACACTGCTTATGTCTTCCTGTAATTTTCAGTGTCCTCTACTGTAGTGACTTTCATGCTTATTTTAGTGTCGTCTGTAAACGAGATACAAAAGTGTGACGGTGTGTTTTTATCTGTCTGCTATAAGGATGAGAAACAGCAGAGGTGCACAGGACAGTGCCTCGGGGCACTGAGCTTTTTACCTTGCTGATGCTGGATCTTGCTCTGTTTACTACTTTTTGTGTTGTGTGTTTAGGAAATCGAAAATCCATCTGGCTACCTTCTCCGTAATGCCCATGGCCCTCATTTTGTGCGCTGTTACTCTATGATCGCATTTGTCAAACGCCTTTGCAAAATCTGTGTAAAATCACATCCGCGTTTTGGTAGTGTTCCATTGCCTCCGTAATTCTGTCATAATGGTTTAGTAACCGTGACAGGCATGATCGTCCTGCTGTAAAACCATGCTGGTTCGGGTTATGTGGTTGTGTTGGTCCATGAAAATTGTAATCTGCCGTCTCGTCACTCTTTCGAAGATTGTTATGATGTGAGAAGTTAGGGCTACTGGTCTGTAATTTTAGCTAGTGCTCTACTACCTCGCTTATGCAAAGGAGCTATGTCTGCACTCTTTAAGGCCTCCGATATTTCACCTAGATCTAAGTTCTTTCTCCAAAGAATATTAAGGACTCGTGCTAGTGGTACGTTGCACTTCTTTATAATAGGGCATTCAATGAATCTGGTCCAGGTGCTGAGTGACTGGGCATGTTAATCCATTTCTTTTCGAAATCTATTGGATTTGTTGGTCTGCGCGGCCTTCTGCTGAAGAGAAAATTATTTCTGCATTTTCTACCTTGCTGTCATGTAGTGGGTTGCTGAACATCGACTCTGTTCTTTTAGGATTTTACTCATTTCCTCTTCATCGTCAGTATACGAATCTCCTCTCATTAATGGTCCAATTCTACAGGTAGTTCTTAGTTTGGATTTTGCATAGGAGTAGAAATATTTTGGGTTTCTTGCAATATCCTGTATGTCGCTTTGTTCCCTTTGTAGGAGTGTTAGGTATGACATCCTAAGTTTTTGCTCTAATTCAGTGATCTCTCGACTAAGTCTATCTTTCCTCTGTTGCAGAATATTTGTGTTTTTAAGCAATTCAGTAACCCGTTTTCTTCTTCTGTATCAAATCCTACGCTCTTTCTATATCTGATCTTCTGGGTTTCCTTAAGGTACGTTCTTCATATCATACCTTGTATGCTTCTGTATTCAGTTTCTCGGGCCTGGTGGGGTTTAGGAGTC
>NW_026465834.1:0-12644 GCF_026875155.1 Cherax quadricarinatus
TTAAAAAATTAAGCTAAGGGAGGGGTCCCAATCATATGTAGCATCTTGCCTAGAAGGGGAGTGGGCAATGAAGAGTTCTCTGGGGAAATTTGGGTGTAAACTGCTGGTAGACAGATGCTGCAAGGAACTTGCAGTCCCATTCATTGACAATTGGGACAACTTTTATGGCAAACATGATTTGTATGCAAGGGATGGGGTACATCTCTCTGGGGCTGGGTGGTAGCATTTGCCAACTCGATCAAGAGGGCCGTTGCTGACATGTCTAGAATTTTAAACTGATAGAAGATCAAAATTAGACATGTGCAACATCTGGGTATCTTTAACCCTTAAACTGTCCAAACAGATCTATGTTCACATGTGTAGTGCTCCAAAAGTAGATTTACGTTTTTTAACATATTTTCAAATATAACAAAAAAAATGTAGATCAAAGTTTTTTTTTATAAAGTTTTCAAATGTAAGAAAAGAAAAATAAGCTTTACTTTTTTTACATACTTTCAAATGTTTGAAAAAACGTAGATCTACGTTTGGACAGTTTAAGGGTTAACTGTAGACGTTTTGCCAACCAGTGGCTTTATCAATACAGATTCTTGGACATAACTTGAAGGCTATATTCAAAAGATGAACCACTGGTTGGTGAAAGGTCTACAATTAAAAATACCTAGATGTTGCACATGTGTCTAATTTTCATATTGTCAGTATTGTATACCATTCATATACAACTTGACAGACACTGCAACATCATGGAGTCTTGGTCAGAGGACATTTACATAACCTTCTTCATGGCTACTGCAACTACTACTACTACCACTAACCCATCCCTTGGGTATGACCTACTTCCACTTGGGAATCCTGCCTACTAGTGGACTAAAATGTCCTCGTCTGCTAAACGTCTATATCCACTGACGTCTATTTAAGTGCCAGCCTCCCTGCTTTTGTTCACGTCGATTCCACTGCTGACCTCGCTACTGCCAAGACACAGTTACTCTACACTCAAGAAGTTTCCCTTCGATCCTCCTGGGGTGGGGAATTTATATTCTACAAACAGGACCTCCTTTCTCACAATGCTGTCGCATCGTGTGAAAATCAAGCCTGTGAATGGTGTAATCAATGACTCCTCGAAGCTAGCTTTGGCTACTGCTGTTAGGGCTTGCTTGCAGGTCAAATTTACAGCAATCCACTCTCTGAGGACTCCTTCATTGTCATCTGCACAGACGACACGGAAGCATCAAAACTAATGGAAGACTCATCAGTCAAGACCCTACAAACACGACAATTCACCATATCCCCGTCTCCATTCTTGAAGGTGAAACGTTCAGTCTTTTTGAAAAGACCTGGACAATATTGTTACCTCATATTCTCAGCGGATGACTGAAAACATTCTATTGGTAGATAGCATCTCCAAGATACCTAATGCCTCATCTATGCTAAAGATTAACAGTCTCAGACATCTCCATGCTGCCCAAGCTATCTCTGATGGTCTGGCAATCTCATATTACCACATTCACCCTGCCATATTGAACCAGACGTTCTCACCATGTCTCCACTGGCTGGACAGCTACTCCCTATAATCACCCACTCAACGATCTGCCCTATCAAGAATAAGATGTTTTGTTCAAAATGTGGGAATGATGGACACAAATTCAGATCCTGCAACCATCACTACAGCAACCAACATGTCTAACTGCAAGGGTATTCATCATTACCCTTGCAGCTAAGTGCCCACCAGAAAGAAATCATATCGAAGAAAACTAAAAATCTCAAAACACCTCAGTTCACTGCATACGCTGCATAATCCAAACTACAACGACACCACCAAGGATTCTACACGCCACTCTACAGATGCCCTCACCAAGTAAACTCCCACTCTTTCCACTCCCCGATGGTGCTCCCTTCCCAGGTGCTGTACTGCATGGTTTTTTAATATGCATACCTTGCAATGCAGCAAAACCCCGGCCACTTTCAGCACCAACTATTATCGAACGTCTGTTCTGAACACCATGCCTACCATCATTACACGGTCTCCACTGCTCTCTGTCGGACCCCTTCAATCACCTGCTACCACCATTGTAGATTCGCCCAATGAATCCCACTCCATGAAAAAGACGAAGATAGCGAGACTCCGTACACTCTCACTGTACTGAACTTCTACCAAAAGCCTCGGTGTGGAAACAGTCAAGTACGCCTGTGAATCACACTCTTCACTTCACACTCACCCAAATTCTGAGTTCATGAAGCCTCTACGTTTACCTTCAGTAACAAGGACTTATCTATAACCACCAATCTAGGAGCAGCTTCAAAAATTTGAATTGGCTCCAATGCAAACCTGCCTCCTCAGTTATTCCTATAACTCCCACCTGTGTGCTGCCCTCTGATGCAACGTAGCCTGCTGCCAGCTACTCAAGATTCAAGACTTCAGCTACCACAAGTTCGATGCAACAGATCTTGCTGTTCCTGCTCTCAAGTCTGCCCCACGATCGCCTTAACTGCTGGGTTAAGCCCTGGCTCTATTTCTATGACTAAAAACACTCCTCTCCAGAGCTATGCTTCATCTGTCCAGTCTTCCCCGCTCATCCCATTGGGATCTTACCTGCACTTATGCATTCGTTCGTTCGTTAGCTTGTGCTTCAGAATCTCTTCAGCTACGGTGCTCTACACACCAACTCCAAGGCTGAGAGACTGATTACCTCATCTTTTGTATATAGCACTATTGTCTTCAAGTTATGTCCAATAATCTGTAATGATAAAGCCACTGGTTGGCGAAATGTCTACAATTAAAGACACCCAGATGTCGTACATGTGTCTAATTTTCATCTTGTCGGTACTGTATACCATTCATTATAAAAGACAGAGGTATGGGTGTGTGTGGGAAACAGTCAGGTTGCAGCATTAGGGTTGAAAACAGTAAATGCCTAAAAGACATTATTCATCTTAAAGTTACAAATAAAGACAATGGATCAGGTCAACACACAAAGGGACACAGCAGAGGGCAGCAAGAGACTAGCTTCCTTAAGGTTTACTATATTAGTAGCAGGAGTGTAAGAAATAAGATAGATGAGCTAAGATTAATTGCTAGTGCGGGAAACATAAATATTATTGCTATAACAGAGACCTGGCTCAATCTATAAGATAGAGAAATACCTTCTGAATGTCACATACAAGACTATAAATTATTCCACATTGACAGGGTCAACAGGAAGGGTGGTGGAGTCGATGTATGTCAGAGATAATTTAAATTGTTGCATTAGACAAGATATAAAATTAGAAGCATCAGCCACTGAATCTGTTTGGTTGCAGCTTCTCGAAGGCATTGAAAACTAACCTTGGGTGTGATTTACAGGCCCCAACCCTTGATAGGGAGTGAAGTAAACTTCGATGGGACGAAATTTGTAAGACATTTACATGCGAAAATATTGTGCTAATGGAGGATTTTAGCTTTAGACAAATTGACTGGAGAAATTTGACATGAAATTTAGAGTTAAACAACTTTCTTGATGTGATTCAGGATTATTTTTCAAAACAGTTTTTGACAGAACCAACTAGAGGAAATAACTTGCTTGGCTTGGTTCTTGCTAGTAGGGAATCATTAATTAATAATCTTGAGGTTAATGATGAGCTTGGGGAAACTGATCACAAATCACTCAGTTTTAATATATGTATCATGGAATTACCCTAATAATGACAATCAAGTCTCTGTCTCTGACTTCCGCTTGGTGGATTTCACAGGACTGAGAAATTACCTGGGTGAGCTGGACTGGAATGACCTGACTATGGGTCAGGTAGGTTTACCTGGAGATTACCTGGAGAGGGTTTCAGGGGTCAATGCTCCCACTACCCAGTCTGAGACCAGGCCTCACTGTGGATCAGGGTCTGATCAACCAGGCTGTTACTGCTGGCCGCATGCAAGTTGACGTATGAACCACAGTCCGGTTGGTCAGGTACTGACTTTAGGTGCCTGTCCAGTGTCTTCTTGAAGACAGCCAGGGGTCTACTGGTAATCCCCCTTTATGTATGCTGGGAGGCCCCAGACACTTATTGTGTTGTCTCTCAGTGTACTCGTGGCGCCCCTGCTTTTCATCGGGGGAATGTTGCATCTCCTGCCGAGTCTTTTGCTTTCATATGGAGTGATTTTCATGTGCAGGTTTGGTACCAATCCCTCCAGGACCTTCCAAGTGTATATTATCATGTATCTCTCTCGCCTGCATTCGAGGGAATACAGATCAAGGACCTTCAACCGTTCCCAGTAGTTTAGGCACCTTATAGGTGGTGATGGATGCCGATATGACATTTTCCAGAGCATAGTTCTAGCTGCTCAGACAACTTATGTTCTGAATACGGAAATCAGATCAAATAAAAATGATCCTAAATGGATAAACAATAGATTAAAACATCTCATTGGTCAAAAGTGAGGCATATATAGGCAAATCAAAAGAGGAGAGGGGCTGGAAGCAATGGCAACTCTAGTGTTAGCTTGTTCAAGTACTTCAGAAATGTTCAATGCAACCTGGCTGTTGGGAAGAATTATAACTTTGTTTGGAGTGGTGTTGGTGCATGGAGAATTAATGATCTGAAGACCTTTTTTTAGTCTTTAATGAAAAAGGAAGGAGAATGTAAATCAGTGAAGGTTTGGTAAATGTATGTACATTCCTCGTCAAGAAACTCAGGACTACAAATTCGTTATTATGCTCTTAGGAAAAGTCCGATGATGATGCCTCTTTTGGTCTTGGTATCTTAACTGGAATAGAAGTGTGTGAGATCATTATTATTTGTAGGTTTTCGGTAAACTTGAAATCTTAGATTGTTATCTACTTTGTGGATGAGGACGTCTAGAAAAGGTAGCTTGTCACTGGACTCTTCTTCTAGTGTAAACTAGATAGCCTTGCCTGAAGATTCTGTACATCAAAACATTTGTGAGTTATTACGAGGACGTTGTCCATGTAATGTAACTAAGTGATGCTTGAGGCAATGATGTTGGCGAAGTGTTTAGCCTTTACGTGTTCCATGTACAAATTGGCTAAGACGGCACTGATGGGGGGCCCCATTCCCATGTCATAGGTTTGTTTGTAGAGCCTGTTATTGACAGAAAAACAGTTGAAATTAATGTCGAGTTCAATCAGGTCAACAAAATCTCCGGGATGTAGAGGAAAATGAAGGTCCTGATTGACTTTACATCACAGAACATCGATGGTTTGTGTGGTAGGTACTTTAGTGAAGAGGAAAGTCACGTCCAAGCTGCTTAGTTTCTTGTTTCGGATGGAGAGATTTTGGATGCAGTTGACAAGGTCACCTGAATGCTTAAGATGAGTGGGGCTGATGGTCCCCAGAAGGCAGGAAAGATGTTTGGTATGAACTCTGGCTAGTTTGTGTGGTGCACTGCCTATGCCTGATATGATTGGTCTGAGAGGAATATTATGTTTATGGGTCTTCGGTAAACCATACATGTATACTGGTTTAGGGTTGCTGGGTATCAAGTACAGAAGTTTCTTCCCGTCACTAGCGCATTTCAGTATTTGTCTGGTTTTATATAGGAAATCTTTGGTGAGCGTCTCCCACTGTTGTGTGTTGATGGGTTCATATGTGGACTGGTCATTCAAAAGGTCCATCATACTGGTGTTGTAGTCACTGGTGTTGAGTATGACAATTCCACCTCATTTGTCGTCGGAGGTGACAATAATATTTGGGTCATTAGCAAGATCCTTCAGAGCGCTGATATAACACCTGGGAAGATTAGTAGAAGAAGGCTCACATAAAACTGGGGTCGTATATAACCCTTCTGGAAGTTACTGTCACTGTGTCTGTGGTTTCTGGTGACTAATGCAATTGATGGTTTTGGGTTGCATAGATTAGTGGTAAATTCGAGACCCAGACTGAACATATGTTTCTCGTAATCAGTTAAGGTGCGTGGTGATAGGTTGTTTATTAAGGATTCTTTTCCCATTTCCTTCCATCAGCTGTTAGTGCAGAGGTACTGAAGCTTGTGAATGAGCAGGGATAACAGTAAGTAAGGGGAGGAGAAGGTAGAGAAAGTGACAGGCCCCATGCAGAGGCACGACCGTGCCACCAGTAGTTACAGGAAAAAATAAGGGAGATAATGGCCATGTACAACCGGGGCCCAGAGACACAGAGGGAAAGGCAGTGGGAGGAGGAGAGGGAAAAGTCGTGTTTATTCATGGGCTCCAGGAGAGCGAAGGAAGGACATGTAATGAAAGATGGCAGAAAAACAAATCAAAACAGGAGATGGAAAACATCATCAAAGAAATAGGTGAGAAGGACATGACTGAGATAGTAAATTTTCAGGGTGGTACTTGAAGAGGAGAAATCAGCTGGTCAAACTGATTTTCAAGACAGAAATGGTGCAGAACAGGATCCTGCAAGAGAAACCACTGCTGAAGGAATCATCAACATACAAGAGGGTATTCCTAGACTGTGAAAGAACAAGAAGAGAACAATAGAAGCTGAGGGAGAGGACACAGGAACGAAAGGAGCTAGGAAGAGAGACAAGGACAGAGTCAGCAGAGGACAACCAGAGCAGGGCAGAGCAACACGACATGACAGAAGGAATAGATTCAGAAATGTCCCTGTTTGCAGATGTGAAACTGATGAGAAGAATTCAGTCAGACAAGGACCAGGAAGAACTACAAAGGGATCTGGACAGGCTCCAGGCCTGGTCTAGAAACTTGCTCCTGGAGTTCAACCCCCACTAAGTGCAATGCCACGAAGATTGGGAGGGGCAAAGAAGACCTCAGACGAAGTACAGTCTAGGGGGGGCCAGAGACTACAAACCTCATTCAAGGAAAATTATCTTGGCGTGAGTATAACACCAGGCACATCTCCTAAGGTGCACATCAACCAAATAACTGCTGCAGCATACAGGCGACAAGCAAACCTAAAAATAGCATTCCAACACCTCAATAAGGAGTCGTTCAGGACCCTGTACACCGTGTACTTTAAGCCTATATTGGAGTATGCAGCACCAGTTTGGAATCCACATCTATCCAAGCAGTTAAGGAAATTAGAGAAAGAGCAAAGGTTTGCAACAAGACTAGTTCCAGAGCTAAGGGTAATGTACTATGAGGAGAGGTTAAGGGAAATCGACCTGACGACACTGGAGGACAGGAGAGATGGGGGGGGATATGATAAGGACATATAAAACAGTTGAGAGGAATCAACAAGGTGGATAGAGACAAGATGTTCCAGAGATGGGACACAGCAACAAGAGGTCACAGTCGGAAGTTGAAGACTCAGATGAACCACAGGGAGGTTAGGAATTATTTCTTTCGTCACAGAGTTGTCAGGAAGTGGAATAGTCTGGGAAGTGAAGTAATGGAGGCAGGATCCATACATAGCTTTAAGAAGAGGTATGATAAAGCTCATGAAGCAGGAAGAGTGACCCAGTAGCGGCCAGTGAAGAGGCGGGGCCAGGAGCTGTGACTCAACCCCTGCAACCACAACTTAGTACAACACACACACACACACACACACACACACACACACACACACACACACACACACACACACACTGACACACATCGTTATATGGCTAGATAGTGAAGTGTCGCAGGCTTATAATTTCGTGTAAACTTTTAACATAACAATAAATAACTAACAGAAGTCCCCTTACCCCCCCCTTCCCCCCCGCCTGACAGTTATAACCATACATTTCGGCGTCAAAGATAACAAAATAATAATAAGTCTTGCACACCAAGGAATATACTTAAAATAACAAGACAAAACAAAATCTGTAAGAGAGTAAAATCCGCTCTTAAGAGATATCAACAAAAGAAGATAACGAACATTTAAAGATAACGTTTTATCTCACCTAGATAAAAAAAAAAGCTAACAAATGAGAGTGTCATTGAAGAGGAACAACTGAGGTAACCTTAATGTAACTAGATTCAGAAGTTACATTCTTCTGGTTTATTTACACCACATACTTTCACTTCTCTCAGTATTGATCCCTAGTCCTTCCATAATATATATATATATAAATATATATATATATATATATATATAATATATATATATAATGTGTGTGTGTGTGTGTGTGTGTGTGGTGTGTGTGTGTGTGTGTGTGTGTGTGTGTGTGTGTGTGTGGTGTGCATCACTCTTCGGAGTGTTCTACTTCCTGACAGCTCAAAGGATGAAGAAATGCTTCCTAACATTCTGAGTTTTTTATACTTCCAGTTGTGTCATCTTGTTCCTGTTTTCCTTGTCAATTCCTTTCGGTATTTTGTACCTCGTTATCATATCCACCTTAGCCCTCGTGTCCTCCAGTGTCATCAGTTAAGTTCCCTCTGCACGTTCTCAAATTTCTTGATAAGCTTGACCAGGTGTGGGGTTTATACCGGTGATGCGTACTCCAATATGGGCCTGACGTACACTGTGTACAGTGTCCTGAATGACTCCTTACTTAGGTGTCGACAAGCTATTTTTAGATTTGCCAGACTCGCATTTGCTGCAGCAGTTATTGGTTTTGATGTGCACCTCAGGGGATTGCTTAGTAATGTGCTCACCCTTAGGTCCTTCTCCCTTGAGCGAGGTTTGCAGTTTTTGCTCCTCTCCCTCCACCCGGAACTCCGTCTACGATCTTTTTTGTCCTTCCCCAAGTTTCAAAACCTTGCTCTTGGTGGGGCTTATACTCCAGGAGCCATTTATCGGACCAGACTTGTAGTGTATCCAGATCCCTTTATAGATAGCCTTCCGTGATCATCGTCCGCTTGTATTCTTCTCATTAGTTTCACGTCGTCTGCGAACAGGGACATATCTGACTTTATCCCAGTTTCACGTTGTCTGCGAATAGGGATACCTCTGACTTATCCCTTCTTTCGTGTCATTCACATATAGTACAAGAACAGCATCGGCCCTAGGAGTAAACCCCTGTGGAATCCCACTCTTAAACATGCACCCATTCACCCATTCTGATACCTCTTCACGTACCATCCTTCCTCTGTCAGGTAATCCCGGGTCTGGTGAGGTGCTTTGCCTACCCACTCCTCAAGCTTTTGTACCAGTCTCTTGTTGCATATTGTGTCTAATGAAATCTACCCATCCCTCTCTCTTTCCTGTCCTTCTGTTACCTTTCTTTACTGCACGTAAAGTTCTGTCCAAGCACCTTAATTTAGTGGGAACGCTTGGAAGCACTTGACTTGTACTCGTTGGAACGCAGGAAGAGAGAAAATATCAAAATTTCTACACTTGGAAAATCCCGGAAGGAATGGTCCCAAATCTGTACACAGAAATCACTCCCTACGAAAGTAAAAGACTGGGCAGGCGATGCAAATGCCCCAATAAAAAGTAGGGGCGCCATTGGTACACTAAGGGAAAACACCATAAGTGTCCGGGGTCCAAGACTGTTCAAAAAGCCTCCCATCAAGCATTAGGGGAATTGCCAATAAACCCCTGGCTGCCTTCAAGAGAGAGCTGGAAAGATACCTAAAGTTAGTGCCGATCAGCCGGGTTGTGGCTCGTACGTTGGACTGCGTGCGGCCAGCAGTAAAAGCCTAGTTGATCAGGCCCTGATCCATCGGAGGCCTGGTCTGGACCGGGCCGCGGTGGCGTTGATTCCCGGAATAACCTCCAGGTAACCTCCAGGTACTCCAGTTACTTGGAGTTACCTAGAATTTCGGTAGGTTTGTGACGCATTATTTCCCTTTCCTGAAACCGGCTGGCTGTCATATATGAACCCACTTTTTTCTGGATGCTCCACCATCTTAGCATAGTGTATTGATAAGGCAAAGTTGAGTTCAAGTTCCTGGCTTTTTAAACAGGTTCAACTACAACTGTTTTGTGTGTGTGTGTGTTGTTAAACTACGGGGTGTTATACTTCTTGAGTGTGTTGAGCTAAAACTCCCGGGCCTCTTGAAGGTGTTTATCTCCAGCTCCTGGAACTCTTGGAAGAATTGAATTTATACTTCCTAGGTCTCTTAAGGAAGTTAAGCTGCAGCTCCTCTGCTTCTTGAACGTTTCGTGATGCAAATACTGTGTTTTATGCGGTGAGTAGAGGGGGCTGGGGTTGTGGGATACGGGGATAACTTTCCCGCATAGCTGACCTATCTGGAGAAGTTATTATTATATGAATAACTAAAGTATAATGAACACTTGTCAGTGATCAATAATAATCCACATGGAGACAAAATCGAGAGATTACATTTCGATCCCCTTCTGGGATCCTCTTATTATATTTATATGGAAATAGCTCAAATTCTTTGGATCAAGAGCCCCTCCCCGCCTCCATAGGTGCCATGTGAAGTATCATACATGGTAACACACCTGAAAATTACTTAAGATAACAAAAAAAAGTTAAAGTGACTTATTTCCATTGGAATTTTCGATAAACAGTCAGCGGATGTGTCGTAAGCTTGTTTATTCATCAGTCAGGCAAGTCACCACGCCTTACCACTACCTATCCTCTCTATGACAACTCAGAATCAAAGTCAAACTCCATGTCGAGGGATTCCTCTTGCGGGCGCTGTGTATCCTCTTCCAGGGATGCGGGAAAGGGTTTGTAGTGATTTTTTTTCATCCTGGAGGCTGATTCACCTTAGCGGGATCAACTCTTGCAGGAAACCAGATAGCACTCTACACTGGGGCGTTGCTGCTGGTGTTGACCACGCAGGTATGTTGTGTATGTTTGACTGTGCTTGTGGTTTTTCCGTGTCTCCCTTATTTTTGTAGCAGTGATCGTCCCGTCTGCTCATTCTTATACTTGTGGTCTTTCCCTGCCTGTTTATTCTTACACTTGTGGTCGTCCATGTCTGCTCATTTTTGTGCTTGTGGTCGTCCTTATCTGCTAAATTCTTGGCATGCGGGTAGTCTCTGCTTTGCTTGTAGCAGTGGTTGTCTTGTTTGCTCTCTCTTGCACTAGTGGTCGTCTCTGCTTAGTTTTGTACTATTGGTCAGTAGGTAAGGCAAATACAGCCCCCTTTGGAGGGGACAAACCTAAAATTTCATGTCTTATCGCACGAACTGGAGGTGGCGGCTTGTGGAACGTAACTCTGAGTAACTGAAAGACGTGAACTGTTAGGATTCTTTAATGTCTTCACATATAAGAAAATCAACACCCTCGGCTCAGTTACCCAAGGCACAGTACTCGCCCCCACAATTTTTTCTTATCATCGTATTGGACATAGACGGGCCATATTTCATAGCACTATATCATCCTTTGACGCGTAGTCCACCGTTCCATAGCTAAGAACAGTATACTCCACCCTCCAATAGCTAAGAATAGTGTGGTCCACCGTCCCATACCTCAGCAATTTGTACATGTCTAAACCGGGTGAAACTCAATAGCCCCTTTTGGGCCCCTTCCGACTTGAGAGTGGCATGATGAAGGGTGGATGTCAGGAGGATAGGTGGGTATGTGGGATGGGTGGGTGGGTATGTGGGGATGGTGGGTGGGTAAAGTGGGATGGTGGGTGGGTTTGTGGGAGGGTGTGGCAGGGCGGCTCCAAGACACTGCCTAGTGTGGGGAGGTATGGGGAAGTTAAGCCTACAAATATTTCCGTCAGCCATTCCAAATTCCCCATGATGATTCATAGGTAAGTTTATGTAGGTACAGACACACATAGGTACAGTTATCATACCATAAGGGACATTACCAATAGACTCCTGGCTGTCTTTAGACAGCTGGACAGACACCTAAATTCAGTCAGCCCTGCCCAGGGGGGGTTTTGGGGTTGTATTTATTGCGTGGGGCCCAGCAGTAACGCCTTTTTTGATGGGGCCCCGAGCCTGGGGGTCAAAGCCCGGGGTTTTGACCCCCAATAAAAGAACCTGCCACAATTTGTCAGTAATCCCCGAGTCTCTTACCGAGGTAGAAAAAATTTATTATGGTTTAGTGGGGGGTTCGTTGGGTTAACGGGGTTAAACCGGTAAACTACATGGTCTTTAAAGTTTTTAACCCTCCCCCCCCTCTCCCTGGAGGGTATTCCGGGATAAAACGCCTCCGGGGCCCCCGGTCCACGACCAGGCCCCCCGGTAATCAGACCCTGATCCCCAGGTGTTAAAGCACCAACGTATCCAACCGACTCCAACAAGAAACCCCAGCCCCCGGCTATCCGGGAGAGCACTAAACACAATACAAATTTTGATTTTTTTCTCGAGCCGATGGGGAGCGCACCAAAATTGAGGGGCCCCGGTTTTGATCCCCGGTTTCGGGGGGAAACATTTGGAGTTTTCCTAAAACACCTGCTGTCCATGTTCACCTACAGTAAGTATACCCGGGTGTTAGCCGACTGGTGTGGGTCGAATCCTGGTGACAAAATTGACCTAATTTGTCGGAAAAACTCTATTAACAAGGGGTTTTTTTTTATCAGTATGGCTTGTTTCAGCAGGGGCTGTAAAGTTTCATATTTACTTGTAGAAAAAAGATTTATTATTATTATTATTATTATTAAATTTTTTATTATTATTTTATTATTACAACCAGAGGTCACAGGGAGACCCCTAAAAACCGTCTAGCCCTCTTTCCAACTAGGACCACCCTTAGCCCCACCCCCGCCCATTTTTAAGTTCTGGAGCCGCCCTGATGTAAGGGAGGGGAGGGGAGGGGAGGGGAGGGAGGGGAGGGGAAGGGGAGGGGCGTTGGTTGGGGGGGATGTGGAGGGCGGTGATATGTGTAAAAGGGGAGGAAGGTGCATAGGGGGATA
>NW_026465835.1:0-14248 GCF_026875155.1 Cherax quadricarinatus
CCATCTGAGTAACTCCCAAATACACCACTGAATATACTAAAACACCACTGAATACAGTCAAAACACAACCAAAATCCCCAAATAAACTAAGATCAACATCACAGACTAACACCCATTTTCACACAAATCCTCTCAAATCACTATAACCAAGAGATTACCAATTTCTATGATTATACTCACCTCCAACTAAGATATAACAAATGGGGCGCAAAAAACATGAAACACAAACCAAACACCCCACAAACACAACAGGATCACCTCTTTTTCGGCATCTCTAGTTCGACAACAACGCCCACAACCCACAACACCCACATCCCACAACACTCACAACTCACATCACCCACAACCCACAACACCACAACAAGCGCAACTTATAACCTTTTTTTCGGCATCTCTATTTTCGACAACAAACACCCACAACCCACAACACCCACAACCCACAACACCCCACAACCCACAACACCCACAACAACAACCCACTTATAAAAACTTTTTTGGTATCTTTAGCTCGGCAACAATACCCACAACCCTCATCACTTACCATTTTATTCACAATTTTTCCTCTTTCGATAAAAATTTGTTCCCCTTCTTTTACTAAATCTTAAATGTAATGTACATTTCTCCCTACATTACTAAAATTCTAATAAAATCCTCTCCATACCCATCTCAATTGTATCCACATAGTTTAAAATATTATACTCACAACAACTAATCATCTCAATAACCCAACTACTGCGGCATGTTTCTACACCCTCCAATCTTTTCCAATATATCATAACTTTTCACTTCTATAATTTCTTTTAAAATATTCACACATTACCTTTATTTTCAGTAAAATCCCCCATATTTCATTAAATTTCTAATACAACCCTCCCCATACTCCTCTCCATCTCACCCACATTTCTTAACATCCACTCACCCATCTCCCATCACACCTCTTCAGAACACAAAACAAAACAAATCACATTTCACATCCACAAATGAATCTCATCACCCGTCTCAAATCCACTAAAATCACTGTAACCAAGATATTCACAAAATTTTATGACCAACTAACACACACAGACACCACACTTTACTTTGAACACCTTCAAAACACTCTCATACATCATCATTTTAGACCGCCTTTTCTCAATATCTCTTAATATTCTCTCATCGACAACCTTTATCATCTCACTACAGAACAACCCCCAGATTACTTCGAACACTCTCATAAATCATTTGAATACTCACAAGAACACCTTTGAACATTTCCAAACAACACTGAAATACTTCCAAAATGTCATTTTGAATACTCCGAAATAAGATTTGACATCTCTAATTTATCTACATTTACACATTTCATTATCTGAAATTACAACTCATCCGCCATACTACTTCCTCAGTCTCCAGACTCATACACTTATGACATGAGACATGTTACCAAAACTAACACAAACACACCCACACACACCACACTTCACTTTGAACAGCACCAAAAGAAAAAAATCAATTACCTTTGATTACTCCAAAAACATCATTTGAACACATTCAAAAGCATCATCAAACTCCTTTGAATACTCCCAAAACACCTCTGAATACTACCAAAACAGCACTGATTACTCCCCAAACAACGCTAAATATCACCAGAAACTAAGATCAACACCACCAACTAACACCATTTTATAGAAATCCCCTTAAATCACTATAACCAAGACGATCCCACTCACCTCAGACTATTATCTAACATGAGCGCAAAAAAAAAAAAAATTCTAATAAATCATTTGAATACTCACAAAAAACACCTTTGAACATTTCGAAACAACACCGAAACACTTACAACAGGATCACCACCAATTGAAAACATGTCATGTACACACAAAAAAAACTAAGACATCCATCAACTAACATCCATGATCACTCACCTCAAAACCACTAGGATCGCAGAAAACATTCATTTTTATAAACATTCACACAAAAAAATCACAATCACCAACTCCATACAATATCTATTACATTCACCTCACTACCACCAACACATGCCAGCACAGATAGGGATACCTCCCATGACTTCACACTCCAACCTGTGTTTTCTTGGCGATCAGCGACGTCACACCTAAACACCTTGTTTCAACCTGTTATATCTCCAATATCTAACATCACCACGACTTACGAAATCGTAATGACACGATTGCAAACAAACCATACCCCGTCAGTCAAGACGTTTACCAAATTTTATAACCCCACCACTAAGATCACACATTTTTGTACACATTCTCCTTAAAAACATCATAACGAAGATCACTAAAACTATCTATACTTTTACTAAGATCATATAACATTTTGTCTTCTCTAACTCACCCACCAATTTACATTCTCATTCACACTTACACATTTCATTAACCGAAATTACATCCCCTCCACCAAACTTCTCCCCCCCATTCCCCCAGATTTTTACAACATTAACACAAAAAAAAAAACTAACTCATACACTTATGACATGAGACATTACCATAACTAACACACAGATTAACTTTGAACCAACTCTGAACAACATCAAAACACCACTGAACATCTTCAAAAAAATACTCTGTACATCATTTGAACACTTTCAAAAACACCATCAAACACCTCCGAATACTCCCAAAACACTACTGGTTAACTACCAAAACACCGTCAAATTCACCAGAAACAAAGTTCAGCATCACCAGCTAAAAACCCATTTTATAGAAATCCCCTAAAATCACTATAACCAAGAACCCCCTCCCCATACCCCCCCATGACGGAAAAAAAACATAACACAAACCTAATAACACAAACACTTAGTACATGACCACCATCAACTGAAAACATATTTTTGTACACCAAAATCTGAGACAACCACCAACAACAAACACCCATGTTCACTTACCTCAAAAACCACAAAAGATCACAGAAAATACTCATTTTTTATAAACTTTCCCAACACAAAAAATCATATTTGCCAATATCTAAGCGCACTCACCTCACTACAACCAACACACGATGTCACACCCCACAGGCCCCGGTGAGGCCACCTCCAGGGGACATTACGCCCCCATCTGTGTTTACTTGGTGTCAGTGACATCACACTCAACCCACCTTGTTTCAACCTGATGTACCCACAATTTCTAAGAACCTATAAACAAGACGATTACCAGATTCTATGACCATGCACTAAAAAACTACTATGATCACAGAAAACACTCATTTTTTAAACATTCATACAAAAATAAAGACATACACAAAAAAAACCTTTGACACTTCCACCACGACTAAAACATAACATGAGCACTGTAACATATCACCATCACCAAAAAAAATAATGCACAGACACCCACAACTTATACATTTCAATCACAAATTTAAGACAAGAGACATACACACCAAATCTATGACATTCACCTCCAACTAAGACATACACCAAAACCTATACTTGACATATTGACAATAAATATAGGACATAGGACATCAGCACAAAAAAAAAAAAAAAATTACCATGACATGTGACATTACCAGAACTAAGTCGCTTCTTCTTCGCTTCTGATGACCAGAGCTTTGGTAAGATGGGTAAGGAAGAAGGATGGGTAAGGATGGAAATATTGGAAAAGGGTGGGAGGGGGGGGAGAGGTAGGATATAAAAGGTAAGTGGCCCAACCACTTTGGTTTGCAATTTAAAAAGTGTATGTGAATTAATAAGAATATTCTTTAAGAGGTATAATACTAACCCATCAGAGTCACATAGATATAATAGGTATATAACTACATGACTCTGAATTGGTAGTAATTATACAAGTTGCAATTGCTTTTTTTTTTTTTTTTTTTTTTTTTTTTTTTTTCGCGTTTTGCACAACGGATATTTATACGACAAGAAAGGCAATATTTTCTGGCCAGTTTAAGCTTCGTGACAATAGCTTCTTAATGGTGGTGTCCAACAATAGTAAATAGCATAATTTTACATTAGAAAGTTATTTAAGATGTCTCCCAAATTTGGGGGGGCGATGATTTTCCCCAGATTAATAGAAGGGTTCTGGTGGTGCCCCAATCTTCTTCGTCAGGTAAGTTTACCAAAATCATGGTCGGGGGTAATCATCTTTATGAATAAACGACGAACCCTCTGGGGGAGAGTCATTCTTTGAGTCCTGTGGGCGGAGTATTGATGGTGTAATCGGTGGTATTTATCACTTGATAGGATGTTCCTCTATCTGGCAGGGTTAGTTCTTGCATTGTATAAAGTTGTTTCTTTTTTAGGGTGTCAAGGCGTACATTTATGGCAGTGATATCTTGTTGTGTGTGTAAATCTGCCATTTTAACTCTGTCTCTCCTCCTGGTATTGGTAAATAAA
Source organism: Cherax quadricarinatus (assembly GCF_026875155.1). Taxonomy (NCBI): domain Eukaryota; kingdom Metazoa; phylum Arthropoda; class Malacostraca; order Decapoda; family Parastacidae; genus Cherax; species Cherax quadricarinatus. The sequence continues at coordinate 4,343 of NW_026465835.1, forward strand.
GCGAAGAGCTCTTTTCTGGACCCTTGTAACCGAAAGCATGTTGGTCTTTGTTGTTAATGACATTGGACAAAAGGGGTATTCAAGAAAGGGTCTTAAATTACATTTTATACAGATGTTTTTTTGACATGTTGAGGGGCTTGATTGAATCAAAAGAAGTCTGCAAAGACCAGCTTTGGCTGTGTTGATCTTTTTAGTTACACAGAGGGTTGAGTGGAGCAGCCTGTCTATTTCATATCCCAAGATCTTGTTAGGGTTTCTAATGGCTACAGGTGTACCTCTGATGGAGATACCCCTTTAAATCTTCGAGGGTTGATGCAAAACATCCTATCGTGCTAACAAGGACCTTGTCGGGAAATTAGTCCATAATTCTCCATTTCTTCTCCCAATAGATGTTGGGACGAAGTTCAATATTCATTTTTTCTATGACTCTCTCATACTGTTTTTCCTGTTACTGGAGTTGATGAGACGACATGAATAACATCATCTGCAAACTGTGTCACAATTGTGTCATTAAACTCGGTTTGAGGAAGGTCATTCACAAAATGTTAAACAGAAGTGGACTGAGACAAGAACCTTGTGGGTCACCAGCCGTCGGTATAAAAGGTTCTGTCGATTTGCCATGAAAGGTGGGAATGATTTTTCTTTGAGTTAAGAAATTATAATTACTTCTGAAAAAAAGTCCAGTTATGGTCTGGTAGGCAATTGAGTTTGTATAAAGGCCATCATGCCTAAGCTATCAAAAGCTTTATGAACATCTCTGGTGGCAATTAAGGCAAGATTGCCCTGCTGTTTTAGACTCTACAGTGTCAAAAATAACATTTATTGCATGACTGGTACCCCCTGTGTTCTAAGCCAAATTTTTTTCAGTAAACAAGTGATTAAACTCCCATATAGTAATTCAATCTTTTGGGAAATGACTTTCTCAAGAACTTTTCCAGTGACTTCAAGAAAAGATATAGGTCTATAGTTCCCAGGTTGGTGGATGTCTTTATTGGGCTTAGCAAGAAAGATCATTCTGGCAGTCTTAAAAACAACGGGAAAATGTCCTGAGCCAAGATGGCATTAAAGATATTTACCAAGGACTGTTTGCAATTTCTAGGTAGGTACTTTATTGTTTCATTGTTATTCCAGAGAGGCCAGGGGCTCTATTTCTCATTCTTTCCAAAACCTGACTTATCTCTATTTAATGTAATAGGTCTAGTAAGCGGGTGGGTATCTTCAAGAGTTGAAGTATCGATGGTAGGTATGGTTGTAGATCTCCAAGTTCTCATCTCTCCATTCGTTTACTAACTGATAATGATTATTATTAAATTGAAGACTGTTATTGTGAGAGAGAATTTCTCCCATACAACACCCATCAAATTAGCCTGGGCCGTGGATCGTCAAGTTTTTAATTTCAACATCTTCATCATCCTCATCAGTGAAGGTATGAACTAGGTAGTTAGGAGCCTTGTGCTTTGCCCCTAAAATTGTCGGATCTTACTCCAAAATTTTGCTGGTTCACGTTTATATTGATTAGCTTGAAGAACTAAAATTTCCATATGTCTCGTTTGTGTTGACTAATCATGTTAATTAATTCATGCCTTAATCGGTGCAGTGTAGCTGCTGGTGGTTGTCGCGTTGAAGATGCCTTCGACATTCCTGCTTGATAATTTCTTAAAGTGTCTCTAATTTCTCTAGTGGGTTTATATTGCTGGTATATCTTTGTGGAAGCTAATTGGCAAGTTGCATTGGTAGCTTCAATTATTCGATTGCATCATCAATTGCACTGGAAGGTAGATTTTCCAAAGACACAATTTCATCCTCACCCAGAAATGCCCTGAAGGGGTCAAATCCTAGGGTGTTAAGATTGGGTTTAGGAGGTACAGGGATTCTAAATGGAGAAGTTTGTAGTTGTATTATAACAGGGAAAATGGTCCCGATCCTACATTTCCACCAGGAGATATACGACAGTGAAAGATGTCACAGTCTCTGTTTGTCAGTACAATATCTGGTGTTCCTGGATGAGGTCCAATGTACGATTTGAAGAATGGGCCTTGAAATGACAAGTTTCTAGCTGTCATGATATTAAAGAGTTGTTTTCCTTTTAAGTCACCCAGTTTGGGAATACCAGCTCCACAGTTAAAGAGGGCAGGGTGATGGCATTAAAATCTCCAGCTAGAATTGTTGGAATATTTTTGCTTAATATCCTATGTAGAGGGAAATTTACTCTATATATGGCTGTCTCGGGAAAATATCCAGTTTTCCCATTACTAGTTGTCCATGCGACGTTGTTAGTTCTATTGCAAGAATGTTATCTTCATCCACATGAATATTTTTAAATGTATATCCTAATTTAACCAAGATGGCTACACCCCTAAACGGTTCCCCCCCGATTTCTCAACAGTACAGTATCCACGTAATTTAATATGTTGATCAACTCTTGCAGCTGTCTCATTCAAAGTATAACATCGGGATTATAGTTATGTAGTTCAACCATCAAGAAAGTAACGGTTATTAAAGAAATGTTAACATTAAGTTGGAAGATTGTAATCCCCATTATTTCTTATTCTTCGATCGTACACTGCGTCTGACGCCTGCATTTAAAGTCTTGTTGTATCTACACTATTCCTGCTGGACTCGTCAAGGGGAAGAGGGAACTTTTGCGTGGATGCTTGTGTATTAAAAATGCCATCATCTTCACTAGAGGCAGTAATATTAACAGACTCATTAGAATCGTTAGAGTCGTTTTGAATCGTTAGAGTCGTTAGAGTCATCATCATAAAACTGAGTTTTGCTATTCTCAGTTTCAGGAAGCAGAGGCTCTTGAGAGTTAATGGGAGACTGTGTAGGCTCCAAGTGAATATTAGATAGGCAAGGGAGTTACCTTTGGGGGAAATTCCTGTTCAACAGGATCAGCTACAATAGCGGGGGATTTGGCCCCCACTTTCTGGGCATTGTTATGTTTCAGGTGTTTGACTTATCGGGTTGAGAGGAGTTGACAACCTGGGTTGCGAGGAGGACGATCCCTGGGCCAGGGATGACTTAGGCTTATTTTTAGATGTAGAGTATGAAACATACTTCTTGTTATGAGAAGGCTGGGTCATAATGGCCTTCACATTTTCAGGGATAATGATGGGAGGATCCCATTAGCCATTAACAGATCATTTAAAAACCGAGAGCAGAGTTTGAATATCACCACCTGCTTGTGTCTTTTGGCCACCCAAATAATTAGTTGTGCTCTCGTTATAAACCCCGTCTGTGGATACCTGAGACACATGAGATGCGACTGAACCTTGTTGTTGTGTCTGTTGTAAGTGAGGTTTAGATTGGGGCGCTCCACAAGAGGGCAGAATTTTCCAAACATTGGAACCATTGGTAGAGACCTAGGAGTCCCACTTGATCCAGGCAGAGCTGGAAAGGAAGTTTGGGACATGGTTGGCGTGCCCGGGGAGTGGTCTTCTTAGAAGTGGATAGTTTCTTGGCGTCCCAAAAATTTTCTGCATTTCCTTTTTTCTTCTGGACAAATAGCAGAAACAGCATGATGGTTTCCATTACACAGGACACATTTAGGTGAATTTTTATTGGTACAATCACGATAGGAATGTTGGCCAGAGCAAATGCTACAAATTTGCCCTTGTGTGCTGCATTTGTTGTTGTTATGACCAAAGGCATAACACTTGAAACATTGTGTCACAAATGACAAAAAAGTTCCATAGAAATTTGGTCAGATGTGCATCTGGTATTGAAACATTTGAAGCCATTTTGTCACACAAGTTTGGCCTCCTCAGGTGTCTCGAGTATTAATTTTAAAGTTACCTTATTGCTGTTGTGATTCGAGAATTTGTATGCTTCTACAGCCTTAAGGTCAGAATTCTCGGCATTAATGTTATCAACAATTTCATTAACAGTGCTGTGTTTTCATAAAATTGTTGAATTCTGGCCACAAACCCCAGTCCTCTGAGCTTGATAGCTGTCAGGTGCAATTGGGATAACACCAGAAGTCCTTTTAGTTTATCCAAGACATCATGCTTAGAGTTGAAGTAACTCTTCTTCCGAAGAGAGGAGAAGTAAATGCTCCAGCGTGGGTTTGAAAAAAACCCCCTGGAGCAACAGTTGAATTAGAGCAAATACAATTGAGAATGTCTTTCATGGACATTTGATTTCCATCAATGCGTAATCTTTCACGTATCCTCGCCATGAAGCCGGGGAAAGGGGCATCTGGCAGAGGAATTGCTTAACAAAAAGGGATCTTTCCTTAATGTTAGCCTAACATCCTATTTCAGCTGAACTTATGAAGGTCAGCCCTAAGATAGCCTACCCTCGAGTAGTGAGGGAAAGGGCCCAAGGCAAAGATCGGCTGGATTTTAAAAAACCACACGGCTACCAGATGGTCAAAATGCCTTGTGTTAACTCGCCAAAGCGAAGTTGCCGAAAAATAAGAAGATAGGACAGTCAGAAGGATAGCAATGTAAGTAGTGTGTTAAGTGTGTGGGCCAGTGTTGATGTATGGGTGAGGGGGAGGATGGGGAAGGATGGGGGATGGGGGTGAAGGGGTGAACAAGCAAGGGAAGTCACCGCCTTACCCTCTTGATGGGATGGGGCTCGAAGTGACTGCAAGCAAGTCTCCTCTCAGCTCTGGTGAAGAACTACTCAGGATAACCCAAGTAAATTCTCGAGCAACAGTGTTCAGAGTTGCTCAGCTAAAGAGCGGGAACGACGACGTCTTCTCTCCACGGTGGCTGGGCTGCTACTCTGTATCTGTCTGTCGAATTTGTTGTATCAGAACTAAGTCACACACCTCCAATTAATACACAGTCACTTTACGAAGTTCACGGTAAAATATTCAACAACTAAAAATATTAATACAATTTACCCACCAAATGATTTATGAGAATGTTTTTTTTTTTTTTTTTGCGCTCATGTTATATAATAGTCTGAGGCGAGTGGGAAAGTCTTCGTTATAAGTGACTTGAAGGGATTTCTATAAAATGGGTGTAGTTGGTGGTGTTGATCTTAGTTTTCTGGTGATTTTTAGTGTTGTCTGGGAGTAATCAGTGCTGTCTTGGTAGTATTCATTGGTGTTTTGGGAGTATTCAAAGGGGTTTGATGATATTTTTGAATGTGTTCAAATGATGTTTTTTGGGGTAAACAAAGGTAAAATTTAAGTTTTTTTTTTTGGTGTTATTCCAAGTAAAGTGTGGTTTTGTGTGTTTGGGGGTGTGTTAGTTTTGGTAAAATGTCTCATGTTATAAGTGTATGAGTTAGTTTTTGTGATTAATGTTGTAAAGTCTGGAGACTGAGGGAGTTTGTATTGGCGGATGAGTTTGTAATTCAGTTAATGAAATGTGTAAGTGAGATAAATTAGAGATGTCAAATCAATTTGGGAGTATTCAAAATGATATTTGGAAGTGTTTCAGTGTTGTTTTTGGGAAAAGCTCAAAGGTGTTTTTGTGAGAATTCAAATGATTATGAGAGTGCTCCAAGTAATCTGGGGGGTTTTTTTTGTAGTGAGATGAAAAAAGGTTGTCGATGAGAGAAATATTTCTTAAAAGATATTGAGAAAAGGTGGTCTCAAATGAAGATGTAAATTTGAAATGTTTTGAAGGTGTTCAGAGTAAAGCGTGGTGTCTGTGGTTTTGTTTAGGTGGTCGTAGAATTTTGTGAATATCTTGGTTACAGTGATTTTTGTGGATTTGAGACGGGTATGAATGCTTTTGTGGATGTAAAAAGTGATTTGTGTTTTGTGTTCTGAAGAGGTGGGGAGGGGGAGGGGGGTGAGTGGTTGTTAAAAAATTGGGGGTGAGATGGAGGGGGTATGGGGAAAGGGTTGTTTTTAAAAATTTTTATGAAAGGGGGGATTTTATGAAAATAAAAGTAATGTGGGGAAATTTTTAAAAAAATTTTAGGGAAGGAAAAGAAAAGTAGTTGGGTTTAAATTAGTTGTTGTGGGGATACTTTTTAATTTCTATGGGTTTACAATGAATGGGTATGGGGAGGATTTTATTAAATTTTTAGATAATGTAGGGAAAAAATGTGCTTTTTCATTTAAATTCAGTAAAAAAAAGGGGGAAAACAATTTGTATCGAAAGGGGAAAAAAATTTGTGAAAAAAATGGTAAGTTGTGAGGGTTTGGGTATTGTTGCGAATAGAGTTTCCCAAAAAATTTTGTTAAAAAGGGGGTTTTTGTTGTTGTGGGTTTGTGGTTGTGGGTGTTTTGTCGAACAAAATTTGCCAAAAAAGGGGTTTTTAAAGTTGTGGGTAGTTTTTGGGTGTTTTTGGGTTGTGGGTGATGTGGGTTGGGGGTGTTGTGGGAAGGGGGTGTTGTGGGTTGGGGGCGTTTTTGTCGAACTAAGTTTCCCGAAAAAGAGGTGATTCTTTTGTAAGTGTTTGTTGTGTTTGGTTTGTTTCATGTTTTTTGCGCTCATGTTTTTTCTTATTGGGGGGTGAGGATAATCATAGAAATTTTGGGAATCGTCTTGGTTATAGTGATTTAAGGGGGTTTGTTGAAAATGTGTGAAAATTTGGGGAATTTTTGGGTTTGTTTTGGGCTGTATTAAATGTTTTTTTAGTTGATTCAGTGGGGGTATTTGGGAGTAAATCAAATAGTGATTTGAGGCATTCAAAGGGGTTTTTGAATTTGTTCAAATGTTTTGGGGAACGTAAATTTTGAAGGTGTTTTTGGGATTTTTCAGTTGGGGGATTTGGGGGTGTTTTGAAAGATGTTTTTTTTAGTATTCAGTGGTGAATTTTGGGGGTCTTTTCAATGGGTTTTATGAGAGGTTTTTTTTGTGTTTTTTCAAAATAAAGTGTGATGTGGTTTTTTGTTTAGTTTGGTAATAACCCCATTAGTGTATGAGTTTGTTTTTGGGGGCCAATGTTGTAAAATCTGGGGAAAAGAGGGGAGTAGTATGGCAGAAGATTTAATTATGTGAAATATGTAAGTGTCGATGAGTTTGAGATGTCAAATCTTATTTGGGAGGGATTCAAAAATTTTACTTGGAAATGTTCCAATGGAATTTGGAAATGTTTCGGTTTTTTTTGGAAATGTTCAAAGGGGTTTTTTGTGAGTATTCAAATGTTGTAGGGAGAGTGTTTTGATTGTGTTCAAGTAATCTGGGGGTTGATTTTTTAGTGAGATGATAAAGGTTGTTCATGATAGAATATATTTTAAGAGATATGAGAAAAGTATGTGTGTGTGTGGGGTTTGTGTGTGTGTACTGACCTATTTGTTTGTGGTTGCAGGTTTCGAGTCTTAGCTCCTGGCCCCGCCTCTTCACCGGTTGCTACTGGCCCTCTCTCTCCCCGCTCATGAGCTTTATCAAACCTCGTCTTAAAACTGTGTATGGTTCCTGCCTGCACTACGTCATTTTCTAGGCTATTCCACTGCCTTACAACTCTATGACTGAAAAAATACTTCCTAATATCTCTCTGACTCATTTGTTCTTCAACTTCCAATTGTGGCCTCTTGTTTCTGTGTCCCTCCTTGGAACATCCTGTCTTTGTCCACCTTGTCTATTCCACGCAGTATTTTATATGTCGTTATCATGTCTCCCCTGACCCTCCTGTCCTCCAGTGTCGTCAGGCCGATTTCCCTTAATCTTTCTTCATAGGACATTCCCCTTAGCTCTGGAACTAACCTTGTGGCAAAACTTTGTACTTTCTCTAGTTTCTTGACGTGCTTTATCAAGTGCGGTTTCCAAACAGGTGCTGCATACTCCAGTATGGGCCTGACATACACGGTGTACAGTGTCTTGAACGATTCCTTACTAAGGTATCGGAATGCTGCTCTCAGGTTTGCCAGGCGCCCATATGCTGCAGCAGTTATTTGATTGATGTGTGCTTACGGAGACATGCTCGGTGTTATACTCACCCCAAGTTCTTTCTCCTTGAGTGAGGTTTGCAGTCTTTGGCCACCTAGCCTATACTCTGTCTGTGGTCTTCTGTGCCCTTCCCCTATCTTCATGACTTTGCATTTGGCAGGATTAAATTCGAGAAGCCATTTGCTGGACCAGGTGTCCAGTCTGTCCAGTCTCTTTGAAGTCCTGCCTGGTCCTCATCAGATTTAATTCTCCTCATTAACTTCACATCATCTGCAAACAGGGACACTTCTGAGTCTAACCCTTCCATCATGTCATTCACATATACCAAAAATAGCACTGGTCCTAGGACCGACCCCTGTGGGACCCCGCTCGTCACAGGTGCCCACTGTGATACATCATTACGTACCATGACTCGTTGTTGCCTCCCTGTCAGGTATTCTCTGATCTATTGCAGTGCCCTTCCTGTTTATATGCGCCTGATGCTCTAGCTTCTGCACTAATCTCTTGTGAGGAACTGTGTCAAAGGCCTTCTTGCAGTCCAAGAAGATGCAATCAACCACACCCCTCTCTCTCGTCTTACTTCTGTTATTTTATCATAAAACTCCAGAAGGTTTGTGACACAGGATTTGCCTTCGTGAATCCGTACTGGTTGCATTTATATTCTAGTCCGTTCCAGGTGCCCACACTCTCATCCTGATAATCTTCTCCATAATTTGCTTACTATACACGTCAATGACACAGGTCAATAGTTTGGTGCCTCTTTTCTGTTCTCTTTTTTAAAAATGAGAACTATTTGCCGTCTTCCATACCTCAGGTAGTTGCCCAATTTCAGGGACGTGTTGAAGATTGTGGTAAGTGACACGCACAACATATCTGCTCCCTCTCTAAGAACCCACGGGGAGATGTTGTCCGTCCATTGCCTTTGAGGTATCGATGTTCCTTCAGCAGTTTCTTCACCTCCTCCTCATCTGTATGTATGTCGTCCAACACTTGTTGGTGTATTCCTTGCTGGTGTCCCCATCTGGTCTGTCCCCCCAGAGTCCTTCCTGTCTCTACTGTAAATACTTCCTTAAATCTCGTGTTGAGCTCCTCACATACCTCTTGATCGTTTCTTGTGAGTTCTCCACCTTCTTTCCTCAGCCTTATCACCTGGTCCTTGACTGTTGTCTTCCTCCTAATGTGGCTATACAGCAGTTTCGGGTCAGATTTGACTTTCGATGCTATGTCGTTTCATACTTTTCGCTGGGCCTCCCTCCTTATCTGTGCATACCGTTTTCTGGCTCTTCTACTAATCTCCTTGTTTTCCTGGGGCCTATGCCTCCTGTAACCTTTTCCATTCTCTGTTGCACTTAGTTTTTGCCTCCCTACACCTTCGGTAAACCAAGGACTCGTTTTGGTCTTTTCCCATTATTTCTGTTTCCCTTGGAAACAAAAAATTTCCTCTGCCTCCTTGCACTTTGTTGCCACATATTCCATCATCTCGTTTACTGACTTTCCTACCCTTTTCTCTGTCCCACTGAACCTCCTGCAGGAAGTTTTTTCATACCTGTGTAGTCCCCCCTTTTATAGTTTGGCCTGTCCCCTTCAGTTCCTGTTACCTTCTCCACTTGTAACTCAACTATATAATCAAAACTCAGAACCACGTGTCGCTAGCTCCAAGGGGCCTCTCGTAAGTGTGTCCTCGATGTCTGACTGCTCAGGGGGGAAAACAAGAAACCAATCTTGCTGGCTCATCCTCCCCTCTCTCTCTGGTTGTGTCCCTGACATGTTGATGATGAGGTTTTCAAGTACCACTCCCTCATCTTGGCTTTTCCATGTTTCGGGACCCCCATTTTGGCTCCAGGTTTTCCCAGTCGATCTCCCTGTGGTTGAAATCGCCCATTACCAGTAACTTTGCTCTGCTCGAGTGAGCTCTTCTTGCCACCTCAGCCAGTGTGTCCACCATCACCCTGTTGTTTTTTTTCGTACTCCTCTCTGGCCTCCTGCAGTTCTGTGGTGGGTTATACATCACTCCAATGACTACTTTATGTTCTCCGGACTGAATTGTACCTAATGTAGTCTCTTTTTTTTCCCAAACAGCCCCGCCTTCCCTTTCCTCAAATCC
>NW_026465836.1:0-12091 GCF_026875155.1 Cherax quadricarinatus
GCAGCTAGACGGTCTGGGGCAGCAGACTGTGTGCTGTGCCAGCTAATGTGTCTGGTGCCGCTAGACTGTGTGGGGGGGCCAGCAGACTGTGTGCTCGGGCCAGCTAGGCTTAAAGCTGGTGCCAGCAAGCTTTGTGCGGTTTTCCAGGAGACGCGTGCTGGTGCCAGCTGGGCTGTGCCCCCTGGTGCCAGCTAAACTCTGTGGGTCCCGGGTTTGACTGTGTGCTGGTGCCAGCTAACGGGTTTTGGGGTCCCATTAAATGTGTGCTGGTACCACTAACTGTGTGCTATCCAGCTAGACGTGTGCGGGTTTTGCCACTAGACTGTTGCTGGTGCCACTACAATGTGGCTGTCCCGGGGTAGATTTGTGCGGTGCCACAAGACTGTGTGCTAGGCCAGCTAACTGTGGCGGGTGCCACTAGACTGTGTGTTGGTGCCAGTAACGTGTGCTGGTGCCATAGACTGGTGCTGGTGCCAGCAGCTGTGTGCTGGTGCCAGCTAATGTGTACTTTGCCAGCTGGAGTGTGCCGGGCCAGCGACGTGGCTGGTGCCAGCAGAATTTTCTGGGCCAGCTAGACTGGTGCTGGCCCCAGCTAGACTGTGTCGGGGTCCGCTATACTGTGTGCTTTGGCGGTCCCGGGCGGGGCGGCGGGGGCGGCGGCGGGGGGCGGGGGCGGCGGGGGCGGCGGCGGCGCGGGGGCGGCGGCGGGGGCGGCGGTGGCGGGGGTAGCGGCGGAGGCAGCGGTGGGGGCGGCGGCCGGTGGAGACGGGGGGGCGGCGTGGAGAGGGCGGGGGGCGGCGGTGGCGGCGGGGCGGCGAGGGCAGGGGTTGTATAATAAGCGTGTTTTTAATGTCATTATGTTTATTCATCTTTAAACTATTTTATCTCGTTGACATCATTAGCGTACGAATGTGTTCCAACTCGAGTCACCCTGGGTATGTTGATCTCAGAGGAGTGATTTCGGGGAAAAGGGGACAGCCAATGAAAATTTCTGCTTTTTGCCCCTCTTGTGGCATAAAGCTTGTCTCACCGTCCTCGAAGTGGATCCTGTATGGAAATTTACAAATTTTGGCCTTGTACATAACAGAAAAGGGCCCCCACATCCCTCCTTGTTGAAGGGGCCGCTAAATGACGATCTATCCAGGGTGGTCCCGGCGAGAGATGAGACTTTTGCCTTTTTCCCACCTGTCAAGCAGTCGAGATGAGAGGGGGGGCAGGCAAAACCCAAAAAAGTGGAGCATACTCAAGGTGCGAGCGTACTTGGCCCGTACAGGGTCTTTCAACCCCCCACTGCAAACAAAGGAATACGGCGAATGCTGTAAGCGTCGTGGCTGCCCTTTTTTGCAAAATTTTCAACATGGGGTTCTTCAGGTTAGTTTGGGGTCAAATTTCACCCCAAGATATCAAATTCTTCTCCAGGGGCCCAAAACCCCCATTCATCCTTTCTACGCACCGCATTACCATCAAGGGGGCCAAGACGATCTCATTTGCGTTTTCTCAGGTGCAAAGTTACTTGCCATCTATTTCCCCCAACTGATATACTCCAGCTGGTGATTATGTAGCTTAAGGCTGCATTTTTTTCCCCTTTGGGTAAGTGAATGCAGTTACAGGGCGTCTGATACGCATGTGTTCTGGGGTGGAAAGAAAAGGTCGTTTGAAGTAACATTCCATAACAAAGGACCCAGCACGCTTCCTTGTGGAACACTTTCCCCAATGGATGTCTTGCTGACCCGTTCTTAGAACTCACTTAGATTACTAAGGATCACTAGGAGAATAGCGTAAGCCGCAATTCCCAGTGCTTAAAAGTTTTGCAAAGAGGCCCTGGGCCCCCCCCCGGTCGAAAGCGCCGCAATGTCCAGTGCTACCACACAGCTGATTTTGGGTTTTTTCATCCAGTGACTGGGCCATTAGTGGAGAGGTTTAACAACAGTCAGCAGCGGGAAAACCTTTCCTGAACCCAATTGACGATCAAAAAAGTGTGAGGGGTAGTCAAAAAACTCTGTCATTTGTTTGAGACATTTTTTTCCCCGGGTCTTACCATGATTGACAGGGGGGGGACCTGGTCTGTAGTTGCTGATTTCGCTCTGCTCTTCTTTTTGTGAACAGGGAACATTTGCCCCTTTTCCCTAGAGAGGGCCTTTACACTGTACTAGGCATGCTGAAAGTGCGAGTTAGAGGTTTCTGCTAGCGGGTTTCACATCTCAAAATCTTGGGGGGCAATTTTCTGGGCCCACACCTTTTTTTGGTTAAAATAGGAAATGCACCTCCTCCGCCTTATTTTCACCCCTGACAGTTTTACACAGTTTTTGCAGCTACCAAGGAGGGTCCCTTGCTGGGTCAGGAACTGCATTTTTGGTAGCAAGTGTTCAGCAAAGAGGTCCCCCTTCTTGACTAAAATAGAGGGGGTCCCCTCCCGCGATTTAGAGTGGAATAAGTTTATCAGGCAGATAAACCTTTTCGTCCCTTTACCGGGACACCGGTTTTGGAGCCACCCTACCTGATGCTAATTTCTTTTTTGTTGTTACACTTAGTCTCCCGAACAAAGGGGGACAAAAACCCTTTTTTTTTTTTAGTTTTATTTTTTTACCAATCATTTAGTTTCATTTGGGATTTGGTTGTGAATTAAAATAACCACAAGCAATTTAAATGAAAAACTATACAACAAAAACCCATCTTACGTTTTCCCAAATTTTCATTTAACAGAGTATGAACAATAAATTTAAATTAAAAATCTACTCTTTTTAAAAGGTTGGGGAACGAAATAGTTATCTTTCTAAGTACATGAATTAACCCGACTAAGGAAAAGGGAAAATTGGTAAAATTTTAGTTTTTAAACTGGGCTTTGGGGTTTAAGCCCACCCATCAAGCTAGGGGCTGACTGACCCCACCAACTACTTCATATATGACTTCACTCTGCCAGAAGACCCGTACCGGTCAGAGTAGGGGCTTGCTCACTAATACTCCATAGAACCAGTCTGCCCGAAGCCCCTACCGAGTCAGGCTAGGAGCTGACTGACCACTAAAACACCAAGTATGACTTCACTCTGCCAAAAACCCCCTACCGAGTCAGAGCTAGAGCTGGACCACTCAACCTACTCCATGTATACTTCAGCTCTGCCAAAGACCCGTACCGATAAAAGAGCTAGGAGCGCCCTCATCACTCAAATACCCATATATGACTTCATCTGCCAAAAGCGACGCGTGCGTCAATTCTAGAACCACCAATTGGTCATACAGAGGGGTTACACATTCTAATACCTAACCTAATAAAATATAATTAATATATAAAATCGGGGGGAAAGATAAAATTTAATACAAATAATACAATAAGTACTGTTATATTCATATTTTACCCGATAATAATAATGCGAAACCTGCTTTATCTAGCTAGTAAAAAAGTGGTTTTCGCGATATATTATTACAGAATTTTTTTTAAAACGGCCTTTTATTTTTGATAAAAAGGAGTGAAGTGGGGGCGCGAAACCCCTCCCCCTCGTGACTGACGGTCGCCATGCTTGTACTCTCTGTGGTGGGTAGCATCTGTCATATAGCAGAGGTTTAACAACAGCAGCCCCACACATCTCCAGCTTTCTCCACAACATAGATGGTCTAAAGTCCCGATCATATGTTAAAAATAAAATTTAAGGCCTAAGGGGGCATCAGAAAGAGATTATTTTTTTCCTTTTAATGGGAAAATGGTAATAGAAAAGGGGTTGAATTCTCAAACCCAACGAAGTTTTTGGGCTTCTTTGATTTCATAAATTTATAAAGGGCAAAGGATTAGATCGGAGTACACCGATATAAGGTTAAAGATCCAAATATACATCAAAATTCTCTGGGATAAAACCAGAGCTAAGGCTTCTTTTATATTTGAAAAATTTAAATTTTGGGTTTCTTTAATTTAGAAAAAAAATAAGAAACAGGTTGAAAAGGGTCAAAATTTGGACCTTCTGACAATGCGGCCCCCAAACATACGCACTGGCATCTATTTGTAAGGGGAATGGTTTTAAAACAGGATTGAAAATACTGGGGAAGGGGATAAAAAATTTTTTAAAAACGATTAAAAGCAATTTCACAGCCCGGGCCATGAAAACTTTGTTTTTGGACTTGTTAATTCAGTTGGGGGAAAAAACTACCTTGAAAAAATTTCGACAGAACCGACGGTAGTAACCGGCACTCCAAAAAAATCTTGATACCTTTTTCCTATCCTTGGGGGTAGGAAATTCTAAGAGGGCCTTTACTTTGGCGTTAAAAAGGAGCGACTTCACCTTGTCCAATCCGAAATCCAAAATTTTAAAATTTTCGTTGGCCAAACTACACTTGGACAAATCACTGAAAAAATTAATGTTTACTTAAAGGGCCCCAAAAAGGGTTTTTAAGCTGCCCAAAGGTTTTGGGGGCCCAACTGTCGTGATCGACTAAGTTCTAAGTAACTTCTACCCCCGTCCAATCCCCCCGAAGTATGTTCAAATACCGGAACGAGGGGCCGCGTTACAGAAGCCAAAGGGGCAAACGAAATACTTGATGGGCCCCCAGGTATCGTAAAAGCCGATATCTCTGGACTCTTGTGCCCAACGGGATTTGGAATACCCTTTTAACAATCCAATTTACTGAATACTTAGCTTGGAGACCTTCTATTAAGTCAATTCTTGGTAGGGAAAACCCCATCGGGTATGTTACGCATTGACTTTTCTAAAATCCGGCCAACGGGGGGGTCCCATCGGTTTGGGGACAAGAATGCAGGGGGATGCCCAAGGACTGTTACTTGGGTTTATAAACCCTGTAGATAAGAATTCACCTCTGCCTCTAGCTCACCTTGTTTTTTGGGACTCACTCTTAGGGGATTGCTTATTGGTAGTTCTCTGAGAGTAACATCGTGCACACCCAACTACAGGGTTTTTGGGACGTCGTTAAACAGGTGGAGATTTGCCTTAAAACGGGATTTTATTTCGTGCCTTTGCCCTTCCAGATTTATCATAAAGAATTTAAATTCTTTAAGGCTGTCGAATTGTTCAAAGAAGGTTTTCCCCTTCATTTCATCCGAACTACGGGAAACCCTTTTTTGGTTCAGGGAGTATAGTAGAAAACGGTGAAACGTTTCCCCTGAATGGGTTTAATTTGGGTTTAACGTATACATCCGTTGTGAGTTCCCTTTTTCGGCGTCCTTACCAAGTAGTTACGTCACTTAGGCGTTTAAAAATTCAAAAGGCCCTTAAAATTTTTGGGCTGAAAAGCATTCCCTGATGAATCGTTAAACCCAAACTTGATCTTTTGGTTCAAATAAACGAAGTTTAGTTCGCGATCGTTTTTCCTCCTTCATCTTCTCTGTGCTTGTCGTGTTTTCGGCGGCCAATTTCTAGCTGGCCAGGCGTTTTTCATTAAGGTGGGAGAGCCCCTAAAAGTCGGCGTTTTTTTCCCCCGGGTCCAGCTTCTTTGAAAAACCGTACTGGCCTTAATTTGATCCCTTTTAATTAACTAAAAGGGCGAAAACTTAAAGTTGTCTTTTTCGCTTTCTCTTAGGGCAAACAAGAGTAGGGAAATACTTCATCCCAATTTTGGGGAATCGTAAACATGGACTCATATAATCTTCAAAGTTTGATGAACCCTTTTCCCCCCCGCCTTGTGATTGGGTCGATAGGCCGTCGCGTAAACCGTCTTACCCCTAACTGACCCAAGGCTTCCGGAAAAATTTTAAAGTAAAATTCGACCCTTGACCCATTAAATTCCCTTTGGAAACCCCAAGTAAGAAGAATTTAATAGTCCTCCTATTAGGCGAGCATTAACCCCTCCTAAGGGGAAAACTGTTTTCCCCGGGTACCTGGTGACGGTGTCCATGATGGTGAACGGGAACGGTTTTGCCCTGCCGATCTTGGGTAGGGGGCCGACACAGCTCCCCAACGAGAAAGGGTTTCCCCTGTTATTTGTATGGTTAAAACGGCGAGGTGGGATTATGTGCGGGTTGCCACTAGTTGACACAGGAACAGCTTCTTACATCCCTTCCCCCTTCCTTCATTTTTTTGGCCCTTGAAAGGGTTACAATTTTTCTAAAAGTTTCTTTTGCCCAATGTCCACCTTGAGGCGTCATGACAAACTTTCATGCTAAATTTTCTAAACGGGGTAGGCAAGACCACAGATCACTTTTTGAATCCTGTTTCTTTTTCAAAGCCTTCCCCAATAGTAAAACTTCACTTTTAAGGGCTTTTTTTCTCCCACCAGAAGCTTTCCCGATTCACTTTAAGGGGGGTCTATTTGGGGTTCTCTTACTAATCCCCTTCGAGAATAAACTATTTCGGAAACCACCGATTAGGAAAAAGGTATCGGTTTGGGGGGATTTTGGCCGACACTCGGCTTTCTTGAATATTCTCCTACTCCACGCGACTCGTCCATGACTTTTTTCCCCTTTCCAAAGGGAACGCATGTTTGGATCGCCCGGGTTACTACGCTCAGAGGAAAGAGGGGAGTTTTCCCTTTTTCGGGGTTCGATGCTAATTTTCCCTCGGTTGGATTTTCCCTAACTAGGGTCTTTCCATATTCCTTCTTCCGCTAAGTCGTTCCCAATCAAAGGTCTACGTCTTTTATGGGGAATTAGTTGGAGACACTCCGATGCGTCCCGCCCGTAAAAAAAGGGTTTAACATATAACTTTTACAGGGGGGCTCGCGTATGGGACCCCCAAAGCTTCCAAAAGAGCGCGAAACCCTTTAAAGATCCGGGGGAAAATAACGCCCTTTTCTTAAATGTTAAGTAGGGCCCCGTATCCCTAAAGGGGGTTTTTTTGCAAAACTGGCTATCGAATTCTACATGCTTTTTGGAAAATAAGGATTATAGCCTTGCAGTTTTGAGATGTACCCATATTCTGCTTAGTCAACTAGTAGATCTTTAGTTTTCCTTGGGACAAGCGTTACCTTGGCTCGGACTTTCCTTTGGGTTGGGCGTGAGGGTATTATTTTTGTGGGCAACTATAGGGAGACTCCTTCCCTGGTCCCTATCCGCTTAAAAACATTGTGTTTGAAAGTCCCAGCTTCGAACAGTACAACATTTAATTTTTTTCCCATGACCTATCTGGCTATAGGGGGGCCGATTGAAATTTTTTTGTTTTACTTTGGGGTTTTCTTGTTTTAAAGGGGGGGAAGGGTTTTGGGGGGGTCGCTTACCGAAAGGCTTTGCAGGTTCGGGTCCGTTGTGGTTTTATAAACCCGGCTGCTTTTAGATTGTACCAAACCCCTGGAAATCTCAAGTTGTCTGCCAGCGGGCAGTCTCAACAACGCCCTTTGCGGATGGCCAACAAGATACTGGCGAAATCCCTCTGGAAAAAAATTTTCATACAAATCTTCAGTAACATTAATTGTGAAGTCTTTTAAAAGCGTGACCCGAGAACTCGACACCCAAAGTTCAAACGCACGGCTTTCCCCCGGGCAAAATCTAAAAAAGTTTGTCCCGTTTGCCGTTTATGGAACGAAAAAAACTATTTTTAAAAATAGGAGCAGTCATATGCTTCTAAAAAGTTTTTCTTTATACGTGTACTGGAAAAAACTCAAATTTGGGAATGAGGCGACACAAGACTTGCGCCCTTTCCCTATGAGATGGGCAGCAATGTGGCCCATTTTTTTGGGCCAGCCCCTGAACTGCCTGATTCTCAAAAATTTCAAAGAATTCATCTAAGTTGTTTTCGTTAAATTAGGGGCCATCAACTGCTTTAAAAGCAGGCAAAACCCGGGTTTCCGTGCTCTTCACGCTCTTTCTTTCCCGGGAAACCCCCTTTTTGCTTTGTTTCAAAACGAAATCTTTCACGCCTAAATTTTTCCTCGTTTAGACGTCTTCTAGCTTCGATTTGAGAGTTTGTAATAGTAATATGCGTTCTATTCCTTAGTTGTTCGGACGTGAAATTCCCAAGGGTAATGACCCGAGGGGTTGGGGGGCTTTTCCGGAAGTATTTTGGGGGCGAGACCCGTCCAAAATTTCCCCCTATTTTTACTGAGGGTTCGTTCCAAAACCCCCGATACATACTCCGGGGAAAAAGAACGGGGGAACTTTGGACTGGGTGAGTAGTAAGGGTTTTTAAACCCCGGGGCAACTTCTTTTTTAAGGGAGTTCCCGTCCGTGGGATTTTTTACTTCCTCAAAAGAGAAATTAAAAATATCTTCCAATTTTTTTTCTGGCGTTGCTTTTTGGGTTTTTTGGAAATAAAATTTCCTTAATTAGGGACCTAAGAGCTCTGCGCTATGGTACATTATAAGGGATACTAACTGTCTAGCTATTTGCCAAATGTCTGTAATTTTAAAGTGTCAGAGTGCCTCTGTTTAAATTTATCTAATAATGACTTAATTTTTTGGACCATTTTTTTTAATTTTCGCAAGGGAGCTTATTTTAATGCAAAAAAAAATGACTTTTAGGGTAAGTAGCCCCCCACAGGCCCCCATTTGCGACTTAACTTCACCTAACCAAGGGGGCCAAATAACTCCATTTTTTTTGTTAGTTTTTATTTTTTTACCAATCATTTTTGTTTTCTTGGTATTTGGGTTTGTGAATTAAAAAAAACCACAACAATTTTAAATGAAAAAACTAACAACAAAACCCATCTTTCGTTCCAATTCTCTTAAAAGAGTATGATACAAAATTTCAATTAATAATCTACCTTTTAGAAAGGGGTAGGGGACGAAAAAGTTATCTTTTTTTTAAGGACTGAAATTTTCCAGACTAAAAAAAACAAGGCAAGACTTGGTAAAAGTTTTTGTTTAAGCTAGGAGCTTTTTGGGGTTTAAGGGCCGGTCCGATCGAGCTGGACTGCTGACTCACTCAACATTTTATAGTATGACTTCAGCTCTGCCAGAAACCCGACCGATCAAAACTAGGGTGACTGACTCACAAACTACTCCATAGTTGACTTTAGCTCTGCCAAAGACCCCACCGAGCAGAGCTAGGAGCTGACTACTCACTCAACTACTTCATAGTAGACTTTTCCCTGCCAAAGACCCTACCGAGTCAGAGCAGGAGCTGACGACCCTCAACTACTTTATAGTAGCTTCCCGCTCGGCAAAAAGGGACGCTGGGGTCAATTCTAGAACCACCAAATTTGGGCACTCAGTATGGTTACACATTCGTAATACCTAACCTAATAATAAATTTAATAAAATTATAAAATCAGGGGAAAGAATAATATAATACAAAATAAACAATGGAGTACTGTTGATGGGTTCATACTGACCCATAATTATATGTCGAACCGCTTTATCTAGCTAGTATAAAGTGGTTTTGCGATATATTATACAGAAATTATTTTAACCAGGCCTTTTTTTTTTTGTATAAAATGGATGAATAGGGGGCGTAACATGTCCACCTCCCATTTAGCAAGGCCCACTTGAACATCACCCATATGCCTACAGGCTTGCGTGTGCAAGTTCGTTATAGGTGGTGGGATGTCTCTTATCCCTTCGCCTGCTTTGTACTTAGCAGTAGCAGCCTTCTACAAAGAAAGCCAAACCAAGGTGATCTGTAGTTTTTGCACATTTTCCCCCGGTGAGAATGTGTTCTTGTTGTAGATTAAGGATGTTCCTTAAGGCTTTCATTTGGTTGTCAACATCCCCTTGGAGAAGGCATTCCATCGGGGTGGCGAGCTCAGGCAAAGGGCTGGAAAATTAGTCTTTCCCATGGGGCCGGGTTTGTGCGTGTGGACTCCCACCTCATTCGGGCTGGGGATCTTAAGTGCGTAAAAACCCTTGGGGTCAGACGTTTTCCAACACCCGAGGGGTTACAAGTGACTATGCCTTCTGCCAGATCACTCATACTGGGGTCAAGGGAGGAGCCAGAGATATGATTTGGGAAATCAACAAAGTTTCTCTTCAAAACACTGCAAAAAGGTCATCAAATCCCCTCTGTATAAGGAGCGGTTGGGGTCACCAAACAATTTAATATGTTGACAGTTGTGTTGTAGCAGAAGGGATCAATATTTCCTTTAGAATTTGGGTGGGTCTGCGTTTTCCCACGAGGTCGTACATTGCAATGCTATAAAAGGGGAAATAGTGTTTATACAGATTGAAAACATCATTTCAAGATGTGTGGGGGGTGGAACATCAATGTGCTGGCATGAAAATTTTTAGAGAACCACAGAAATCACCTCCCCCTTTGCCCTTGCCTGTCTCTTCTCATCCATGAGGTGTAGCCAGCAATTTTGCAAAATTTTTGGAGTCCTTCGTCTCTCTTCTTTTTCCTTCCTCTCTCTCTCTCCCCCCTCTCTCCCTCTCTCTCTCTCCTTATCGCTCTCTCTCCCCCTCCCCCCCTTTTCTCTCTCTTTTTTTTTTTTTTTTTTTTTTTTTTTTTTTTTTTTTACACAGGGTTTGAAAAGGGTAAAGGGAACCCCTCTCTCTCTCTCCCCCCCCTCTCTCCCTCTCTCTTCTCTCTCTCTCTCTCTCTCTCTCCTTCTCTCTCTCTTCTCTTCCTCTCTTCTCTTCTCTCTTTTCCCTCTCTCTCCCCCTCTTCAAATTCAATTCAAATTCAAAGTTTATTCTTATAAGGATTACAAGGGCGAGTTTCAGAAATTTGGTTATTGTTTGGGTTTTCATGTAGTAAAATTGGGTTACAGAAAGGGGTTTCCACTAGAACGCTTAGCATGGCAGGCATTTCGGGCAACTTGTTTTATTTTTAATTTTAAAATATTACAAATTATGAGGTAAGTTTGGTATTATGGCTAAGTGCTAAAAACTTTTTTTTTAAGTTTAACAATGTGAATGTTTTTTTTTGGAAGACATAGTTTCAGTATTGGAGTATCAAGGGTTCATTTTTTAAAACTGAGTTAATATTTTGTTTAGGTAAAGTGAGTGAGTGTAATGTGAACCCACCGGGTGGTATTTGTGATTTGTTGACGGGGTGTACAGGGGATAAATTTTTTTCTAAGGGTATTTTAAAGGGGTGAAATGTGTTGCGTTCTAAGTTCTCAGGTAGGGTTTTCCCCAGATTTTAGGGCCTCTCTCTCTCTCTCCCCTTTTCCCCCCCTCCCCTCTCTCTCTCTCTCTCTAAATTTCCCGGTCCCCACTATGCTTATCTCTCTTACTTGGAGCGAATAAAAAATGGGGTGATGAATAAGAAGCCTAGACATAGCTGGTGAAGAATTGGTCCCTGCCTGCCAGCCTGCCTGCCTGCCTGCCAGCCTGCCAGCCTGCCTGCCGGCCTCCTCCTGCCTGCCTGCCTGCCTCCTCCCTGTGCCAGTCCTCCCTGCCCCCTTTGCCTGCCTGCCAGCCAGCTGCCTGCCTGCCTGCCTCCCTCCCTGCCTGCCTGCCTGCCTGCCGCCTGCCTGCCTGCCTGGCCTGCCTGGCCTCCCTCCGCCAGTGTCAAACACAACCTAGTTTTTCCCCAACATTTAAAGAGCCTAAACATGCTAATTCCCAAGGTCGCAAAGTGGAGCGTTAGGTCTTACTTCCAAGACTCCACCACCTTTCATACTCTTTAATATGAATAAGGAGTCTTCAGGTGGTCCGGTGTAGGTCCCGGGTCCCGGGGCCCAAAAGGTCACAGCCCCCGGTCAAAGGGGGGTCCAAAGGGTACAGACCCCAGGCCACAGGTCGCAGGTAAAGGGTCCCAGGCCCCGGGTCACAGGTCACAGCCCCCGGTCACAGGTCGCATCCGGGCCCCAGGTCCAGGTCAAGGCACGGGCTCCCAGGTCAAAGGTCGCAGGTCAAAAATCCCAGGCCCCCAGTCGCAGGTCACGGTTCCCGGTCACGGGATTTGTATACATATTTCCCTTTACTCGCTGGGAATTCGTTTCAGAGTGCCTACAAATCTTTGTGCGTGCGAGCTGGCGTGGGAGGGGCTGGGATGGGCGGTGTGTGTGTGTTGGTTTTGTGGGGCACGATAGACGTGTGGGGGGTATCACCAGTGAAATCTCCCCATGGTGGGGGGGGCAGGGGGAAACCCACACAGGTGGGCAGCATCGGGGTGTGTAACCCAAGGCGGGGGGGCACGGAATCGTGGGCGAGGTGGGTGGTGGGTGGGCGGGATACGCCCTGGGTGGGCGTGTACACGGTTTAGGGTGAGGAGTAATGGGGTGGGTTTGGGGATAAGGGGGAGGAGGAGAGGGACTGGGAACAATATCGCGGCGTA
>NW_026465837.1:0-11769 GCF_026875155.1 Cherax quadricarinatus
AACTTCTTGCCAAAGAAAACAGGGGGGCTACAATATCCCGGTTTTAGGATTTAATTGGGAACTCTGCTCCAACATATTTAACTTTATCTCCTGCTGATAATTTTAATTACTTGGACTCCCAATTGTCTCGCGAACCTACCTTTATTTTGCGATTATAATGCGAGACACAAAAGCATTGGAAACTCACAGTTTGGTAATCTAATGGAAAAACGTTGTCACTCTAAACAGTCATGAAATGTGCAAATTGAGGTGCCCTTTAAAACCCACACATTTTCTAGGGAGGCGCCTTTTGATCTGGTCTGGGCTTAAACATTATTTCTGAGCTGTGATCTTCCTTTTGTAACAGAATAGCGTCGATCATTTCCCTAGGAAAACCCACTAATATTGGTAATACACCCTTTTCCTGGTAGGATTTTCAACGAAAATTTTTAATGTTCCCCCAACCAGGGTGACTTTGTGCACATGTAACGACTGGAAAAATTCCTATGAATGTTCCTCTGGAGACCTTCAACTGATTTTGTACAGTATTCAAACTACTTGACCCGCCCTGAAACCCTCGGGTACTCTAAACCCAACAAATTTCCCCTAATAACATACTTCTTAAAAACCAAACTTTTTACAATATTCAATTTCGTACACTGAAACTACGCCCAACTTGGCCTACCCAATAACAACATCGTACCCCTGAAATGCTGACCTCCCAAAACTGCCCTTGCTGCTGCCAGAGATTGTATGACAAACGCAAAAAAAAAAACAGACTGGGAAAATTTGTAAACGGTTTTAAATGCTCACCCCCCATTTACCCGGGGCGAATGATTTATGTTTGGGGTTTGCACACTAGCTTGACAATTTTCCCCCATCCACACGGCAAATTAAATGACAAATATGACGCAAAGGAGAACTTTTTGCTTTATGCCAACAAGAAGATGATGCAACTTTCCCTTTTCACTAATTATAAACTTGATGCGAAAAACTAACTTTTTTTTTTATATTTTATATAAAAAAAAATACACATCATACATTTGTGCTTATTTAGGTTCAAAAACAAAAAAACATAATCCATTAAATAAAAAAACAACAATTTCACACCCTTTACCCCAGCACTAAATTTATACATAAAAAAAAACCTTTTAAACTGAAAATCTTGATTCCCCCTCCAAAGTGCCCAACCAAAACCACACAACATACATGTAACAAAAAAAAGCCCACACCTGACATACAGCGGGGTTTTTTTTTTAAATATCCATAAAATACCCCCAATTTTAACACAAAAGGTAATATTATCCTAAAAATTTCACACTTTATTTAGTTATAATAAAACTTTATAAACAAAACTTTTCTCATAAATCCAATCGTTGCTCACTCATTAGTTTGAATTAAATTTTTATACACAAAGACATAATACAAAACACCTCAAAAATTAAATATAATAAAGGTGACAAAAACCATTTCCACACCTTACCAAGAGAAACTAAACACACTATTAAAAAAACAAAGATACACACTCATTTACATAGCAATTATTATTATGTTTTTAACAATTTTTTTGATTTTTCCTTCTGTATTTTCCACTGACAAAGACATTTCCCTTTATTAAAACTTGATCATCAATGAACCTCTTGTTTTTCAACACAGGGAAACAAAAATTTCACACAAAAAACCCCCTACAATTACACCACATCGACATTTCCACCCCTCCCATACAACTTCATGACAATCCACCCCATTTACATATCCTCTTTAGGGTCATAACTCGCTCAAAAAAGGAAAATGGCCCTTTACTTAAGTCCCAAATTACTGACCCCCACCGTTTATTTCTATATCCTCCGGGGAACGCAGTCCCCAAACCTGTTCCATAAATGTTTATTTCTACATATTGTGCGAAAAATTTCCTGCTGAAATTTGCCCTTAAACCCTAATCCCCCCACCTTTTTCCTTAAACCCCCCCGGGAATAAAACAAAAAATTTTCCCAAAATGTAAAATGGCTCTCTTTACAACCTAAACAAAACCCCCCCCTTACCCTAAAGTTGGGGCACGCAGAAGTCTACATTGCCCCCACCCATTAACTAAAAACCAAGCCACCACACCGTACCTGCCCAACCCCTACAAAAATAACGGCATGAAAAGCTTTTTCCCCGTTTCCTCACAATTTTCGCTTTTCTCCCCTTTACCAAACCCACACCACAAAGCCTGCTTTGAGCTAAAATCCCCATTGAAAACCTATAAACTAACTCCCTTACCATAGGCTTTAAATCTAAGTTTCGGAAACCATGAAAAAATCGTACCCCAATCATAAAAAGGGGTATACCGCCACCCCTTGCTGACCGGTTTTACCTCTCTACCAACCTTCCCACCTTGATTTTTTTTTACCTCACCTATTACAACATAACCCTTAGCATTTCTCACTTTCCATTAATCCTTTCCTCCCCACCATCGTCGTACATCCCCCATCACCCTCCCAACCCCACCCCTTTTAAAAAACCCCCCCCCCCCCCCTTTTTACGTACTTTTGTTTAACAAAACATGGCCTTTACCCTGGGGCCCACCATAAAAACCCACTCCCCCCTCTGCGCATTTTTGTCAAAACCACCTCTTACTTAGCCTGCTCGCCAAACCCCATAATAACGAACACCCTTCTCTGTATCTCCTTATCCCCTGTTCCCGAAAGGATCCCACTGCCACTTCCCCCTTTACTAAAACCCAAATAAAAATTTTAAATTTTTTTCCCCTTTGCATTAGAGTAACATCCTTCGCTTAGGTTCCTAATCCGTTGTACAATTTTCCCTCTCCCACCAATTCCAAATTCCTCCGCTAGCCTCTTGCCACTACCAATAGAAACCCCAAAAATTTTTCACTTTCTCACTCCCATCCAAACCCACCCCCATTCAAAACCCCCCCCAACCCAATCTCCTTCTCTAAAAAATTTCGATTTAGCTCTGTTGACACGCATGCCTACGCCTCTCCTAAAAACCTCATTACCCCTTCCCCCTTTTTTCGCAAACCTCGCATCTTGACTATTTTTGTGTCATCACATAACCAACACCTCAATGAACCCCGCCCCCTCCTCCTTAACGTTTTTGCTTCCTCAATCTTTCCATAAAACAGTGTTGCATACAGCAAACAAATTTGAGACATAGGACCCCCTGTCTAAAACCCTTTTCCCCATTTTCAACACCCCCCCCAAACCCTACCTTAAATTTGCACCTGAATCGAGCTTCTCATAAAAAGGTCTCACCCATTTTACTATTCCCTCCCCAAAACCCAAACCCTTTAAAATTCAACAGTACTCCTTTTCACACAGTCAAAAGCATTCCCCAATAAATCCCAAATTCCACCACCCTTTACAATCCGAAAAAATTTCCCTAATACACTATGTCCACCCCATACTACGCCCCGGAAATTTCCCCCAACTGACCCTTTTCACCATACCACCTATTACCTTCTTCATCCTGCCCCCTAGAATCTTCCAAAAAACTTATAATCCGTACACATTAAAGATAGGGCCCATACGTCTCAGTTTTCCCCCTCCCTCTTTTTCTTTACAAGCACGACCCCAACCCTCCTTTGTACGTTCAAAATTTTCCCTTCCTTCAGCTAATATTCAATCCCTAAAACCAAACAAACATTTTGGTTTCCCCCAATGCACCTGAAAAAGCAAGGGAAAGCTCATCAACCCCGGGTGTTTCCCCCCCTTACTTAAATTGAACACTGCCTCTTTCATTCTCCTACTTTATTTTTTCCCTCCAACCCCCCCTCTGTCCTCCCCACCTTTCCCCAAGACCTTCACCCCCCCCCTTTCTTTATAACTACCCCCCACGTTCATTTTTTTTCCCATTTCCTTTTAAACCAATAGTCCGCATAATTATTTACCCCCTCATTTTTCACCAACATTTGCCCCTCATATAACCTTTCCAAATCGTCACAACCCTTTAAAAAGTATTATATGGACTCCTGTTTCTAATGCGAAAACTTTTTTAAAACTACCCGACTTTTTATCCCCCCATACAGGCATCCATACCCCCTTACCCTAATCATCAAATCTTTCTTTAGTAGTCCCTTAGTCCCTCTCTTACCCCGATTTTCTTCAAAGATTTCCCCCTCCTCTCTCACATAACACTCATGACGCTGTTCCAAATAATTCTGTAAACCGACTCCACCTCGCCCCCCCTACCTTCCTTTATATTTTTTAAAAACCCCACGATACCAGGTTTAGCCCTATTTTCCCCCCCCAATCCAAAATATCCCTACCCCTCCCTTGGGCCCCCCACAATTGTCTCCACCATCCTAAACTCTGCATTTTACCACCTCCCCCTCCCCAAACCCGCATTTTAAATTCCGAAACTTTAATTAAATTTTTCCACCCCCTCCCAATCCAGCTCTACCAAAACCCCTTAATCCGAAAACCCTACGTCCACTGTTTTTTAAACCCCCCTACCCCAACTGCTCCCCCTTTTATAAATCCTATCAACCCGCTAAAAAATTTCTCCTAACAAAATGTAATTCACTTCCAAGCCCCCCTCCCCTCCACGCCTACCCCTGCATCCTGTAAAACATTGCAACGACCGTAACACACAACCCCCCCCCCTGGCTCCACGCCCCCCCCCTAAACACATTTCCAATCCCCCCCAATTACAGTGACTAGAGGGAAACCCCTTAAAAAAACACTAAAACTCTCTCACAAAATCCTCTTTTTCTTTGATTATATTTCTGCTGGCTAAAACCCCAATGAAAAATACCTAGATGCTCCCCACTCACCAACCACCCCACTACCCCCCCCCCCCCCTTTTTCCCCCTTTATAATACTAAGGGACTATTTTCCCCTTTACACCACTGCCACCCCCCCTTTTAACCTAACAGACCCCTTACATACATTTATAACCCTTTAATGCCAAAGCCAGCTATCTTATAATTATGTTTTTGTATAAAGCATACATCCACATTATAACTCCTCAAAAACCATTCCATCCATTCTCGTTTCACTTTATTCTTTAATCCATTTTTCATTTACAGTTATATCGTGAATTTTTTTAAAATGGGGTTTACCCTTTTTTTTGGCACACACCCTCCAACCGTCCCCCTTATGGCACTTTCTTGCAGCTTGCTTATTCACCCCCCCCCCATCCCTTCATTTCCCTAGAACCATTAAACCCACATTACCCCTTCCCTCTTCCCCCCCATGACATACATCCTTTTTCCAAGATTTTACTCCTGTTTTTTGTCCTGGATAAGAACACGTCCATCTCAGACGTTCCGCAGTTCTCTTTTCGAGAACTCCCCTCCCCACACCTTGTCACCTGTCTTTTTCCCCCCTATGGACCTCTGCCACAACGTTTTGCACATTAACATTAGTGCACACGTATCTTAACCTCCCCGATCTTGCTGCACTGTCGCCTGCACCAGGTTACTCCCTCAACCTCCTCCTTCCTCAACTCATGCAAAAAGGAAAAAAATTTTCTTTTCCCCCACAAGCCTCCGTTGGCCCCTACCCTCATCAACGCGATGTCCTGTTCCTTATCAACTGTTTTGTTTACACTTTCCTCCTATCGTCACCCATCGGCAAGGATCTTTTTGGGCCCTTTCTCCCTTTATCCAAAACCCCCAGAACTTCCTCTGATGTAAGACACTGGGACCTGTTTTCCCTCCGTTTTAGCTTTTTTTTAGCATTTGGGGGGCCATTGTTCAAAAGAACCCCAAAAACTGCAAGTCTTTTTCCCCGCCCTGATAGTACCGAACCTGCGTTCGGAAAAACTCCCTAAATACTATGAGGAAATTTGGGTGCCTCAAGTCATTTTCAGCGTAAATGACCTTCAGGGACCCCTCAAAGGTCCATTTTGCCACCCCCCATCACTCGAGTGGTTTTTCCCTAGCTGCTAAACACCGCCCTCACAAACTGCTCGTCGCCTCAAAAGGCACGTTTCTCTTTCACCCACGTCACATAGCTGGACACATCATTAAGCAACCCACCTAGGTTCACTCCAGCCTTTCTCTTTTATTTGTTGACTATGCTTGGTAAATCCTGCGTCTTTAAACTTGATGAAAATTCTCGACACACCATTTACGCACCCATATAAATTTTTCGGTCGTATTCCATATATTTCACATGATGGCAAGAGAAAACGTCATGGTTGTTCCTGTAAGCGTCCACGCACCAATACCCACAAACAGGCTCACCCCGGGGTCCAATGCGATCCGCCATGTTGTAAGCACAAAACGGAAAACAGGGGGTGCGAACATGCTGAATCATGGCCAAGGGATGCCCTGACACATAGCATTACAAGACGAAAAGTTTGTACTAACGCATATCAGTCCCTCGAGTCAAGCTATGGTTACTGTGTAAATATTCTAAAATTTATGCCCTTAACATGTATCTCTTACCTATTCAAACCTTATTTTTCCCTTATTATGCACATGGTTCTTAACTCAGGGGTTGTAAATACTGCAGTATAATTAATAATAACCAGAGTAATGTCATACACCATCATTTTCCCCCGAAAAATAATTTGAGCAAAATTTAAAATGTTTAAAGATAAATTATAATTATTTAATTATTATATTAAATTTTATATTAACTGGTATGTGAAATCTTCCACCCGTTACTTCTTGAAAAATGTAAATTATTAAAAATAATAAATATATATACCAGTAAAATATGTCAATTATTACAAAATCCCATTAATATTAAAGATTTTCCGCTTGTTGATTTTTCTGTTAATCAGAAATTCCAATTTTACTCTGATTTTTACTGCTCTGCTACAACTCTTTCTTCTATTCTACAGCCCAAAGTTTCCCCCCCACTGCTGTTTTTCTGCTATTGTTACTGCTACTTTCTGCTACTACTAATATTACTGTTTTCTACTACTATACTCTTACTAATGCTGCTGTTGATTTTTTTTGTTTCTATTTTTCTTTTATTTTTTCTTTTTTTGCGCGTTATTAATATTGCTGCTGTTGTAGCGCCTCTACTGCTGTAGCTGCTTGGCTTTGTTGCTACGGGTTTTTTTTGCTTTTGCCTCTGCTGTCTGCTGCTGTGCTGCTGGTGCGCTGCTGGGGGCTGCGCTGCTTTTGCTGCTTTGTTTTCTTTTGGGTGGGTGGGGGTTGCTGCTGCTGGGGGCTGCTGCTGCTGGTGCTGCTGGGGCTGCGCTGCTGGGGCTGCGCTGCTGGTGCTGCGGGGGGGTGCTGCGCTGCTGGTGCGCTGGGCTGCTGGTGCTGCTGTGGGTGCCGGTGCTGCGGGCTGCTGGTGCTTTGGGTGTGGGGGCCTGGCTGTGCGCTGGGCTGCGCTGCTGGTGCTGCTGTGCTGGCTTGGGGGCTGCTGCTGCGTGCGCGGTGCTGCGGTGCTGCTGGGTCTGCTGCTGGTGCTGCTGCTGGGTGCTTTTCTGGGGCTTTTCGCTGCTGCTTTGGGCTGCTGGGGCTGCTGGGCTGCTGGTGCCTTTCTGCTGGTGCTGTGCTTCTGTGCGCTGGTGCTGGCTGTGCGCTGGGGGCTGCGGGGCTGCTGGGGTCTGCTGGTGCTGCGCTGCGTGCTGCTGGTGCTGTGGTGCTGCTGGTGCTGCGGGTGGTTTTTGCGGGGTTGCTGCGGGTGCTGCTGGTGCTGCTGGGTCTGGGCCTGGTGCGCTGGTGCGGCGTGCTCTGGTGCTGCTGTGCCTGGGGCTGCTGGGGCTGCGGTGCTGCGGGCTGCTGTGCTGGTGCTGCTGGTGTTGCGGGTGCTGCTGCTGCTGCGGGTGCGCTGCTGCGGGTTTTGCTGGTGCTGCGGGTCTGCTGTGCGCTCTCTGGTGCGCTGGTGCTGTGGTTGCTGCTGCCTCTGGTGCTGGTGCTCTGGTGCTGCGGGGTTTTTGCGGTGCGCGGTGCTGCGGGTGCTGCGCTGCTGGTGCTGCTGGGCTGCGGTGCTGCGCTGGTGCGCGGTGTGCTGGGGGCTGCTGGTGCTGCTGGTGCTCTGCGCTGGTGCGCTGGTGCGCTGGGCGCTGCTGCGCGGTGCTGGGCTGCTGGGTTTCTGGGTTGCTGGTCTGCGGGCTGCTGGTGTGCGGGCTGCTGTGTGCGGGTGCTGCTGGTGCTGCGGTGCGCTGCGCGGGTGCTGCGTGGCTGGGTTGCGGTGCTGCGGGGCCCTGCTGGTGTGCTGGTCTGCGGTGCTGCGGTGGGTGCTGCTGGGCTGCTGGGGTGTTCCCTGGTGCTGCTGGTTTTCTGGTGCTGCTGTGCGCTGGTGCTGCTGCTGCGGGTGTGCTGGGCTGCTGGTGCGCTGGTGCTGCTGCTGCTGGTGCTGCTGTGCTCGGGTGCGCGGGTGCGCTGGCGCTGGTGCGCTGTGCTGGTGCTGCTGGTGCTGCGGGGCTGCGGGTGCGCTGCGCGTGCTGCTGGGCCTGGGCTGCGCTGCTGGGCGCGGGTGCTGCTGTGCTGCTGCTGCGGTGCTGCGGGTGCTGCTGGTTTTGCTGGGCGGCTGGCTGCGGTGCGCTGGCTCTGGTTTGCGGTGCGGGTGCTGCGGTGCTGCTGCTGCGGGTGCTGCGTGCTCTGGTGCTGCTGCTCTGGTGCGCGGGGGCTGCGGGCGCGGTGCGCGCTGCTGGTGCTGCTGGTGCGCGGTGCTGCTGGGCGCTGGCTGCGCTGCTGGTTGCTGGTGTTGCTGGTGCTGCTGGTGCTGCTGGTGCTGCTGGTGCTGCTGGTGCTGGGGCGGGTGCTGCTGGCTGCTGGTGTTTCCGGGTGCGCTGGTGCTGCTTGCTGGTGCTGCGTGTTTCTGGGCTCGGGTGCTGCTGCTGCTGTGTGCTGGGCGCTGGTGCTGGCTGCGGTGCGCTGGTCGCTGGGCTGCTGGTGCTGCGGTGCGCTGCGCTGCTGGTGCGGGCTGCTGCGGTGCTGCGGGTCGCTGGCTGCTGGTGCTGCTGCTGCGGTGCTGGGGGTGCTGCTGGGCGCGGTGCTGCTGGTGCGGGTCTGCTGGTGCCGGTGCGCTGGGCTGCTGCTGCCGGGTGTTTCTGCTGCGGTTGCGCGGTGCGCGGGGCTGCTGGTGCTGTGCTGGGGGTCTGCTGGTGCTGCTGGGCTGCTGTGCTGCTGCTCCCTGGTGCTGCGGTGCTGCGGGGTGCTCTGGTGCTGCTGCTGCTGCTGCGCTGGTGCTGCGGTGCGCTGTTTGGGGTGCTGCTGGCGGGGCGGGTGCGGGTGCTCTGGTGCTCTGGTGCGCGCTCGCGGGTGCTCTGGGTGCTGCTCGGGTGCTGCTGGTGCTGCGGGTGCTGGTGCTTGGGGTGTGTGGGCGCTGGTGTTGCTGGTGCTGCAAGTAAGCAAGAATGACAGAATGTTTTATTCAAAAACTACATTTTAAACACGCGGGATCTCGGGGTGCAAAAGGGTAATAAATCTATATTTTTGCAACATAAAAACTGCACTCTCAAAAAAAATTGGGTGTTTATAAACGGAAATATACAAGATTCTTATTCACAAGATTCATGAAGACGTACAAACTCATTAAAAATAAAAACATTAAGACTGTAATATTGTGCACTTTTTTAAAGAAACACAATGACAAAGTGTTTTCATATATTTTTAAATTTCAATAGTAAAAACTTACTAATTACAAAAAAATTTAAAAATTCTTAAAACCTCTGTAGGTGGATTTTGGGTGACGCAGTTCTGGGGACCGTAGGCAAGTTATCTTTTCAGACACTGTGTATAAATCTTTCAGACACTGTGATATATCTTGCAACACGTGATTATCTTCAGACACTGTGTATATATCTTGCAACACTGTGTATATACTTGCAGACACTGTTATAACTTGCAGACACTGTGTATATATTTTGCAGACACTGTTATATATCTTGCAGACACTGGATATACTTGCAACCTGTTAATATTTTGCAGACCGTGATATATCTTGCAGAACTGGTATAATCTTGCAGACACTTTTTTAATATCATAGTGAAACATGTCTCAGACTAGAGCAGATTTTACAATCGCTTCTCTTTACTGGAAAATGGAAAAGTTAAACGACTGACCTGGGCGTCAGAACAAGGAAACTTTTGCTTTTTTCATTGTTTTTGGTCAACAATAGACAGAACTTCATCCAGATGTAAACTGGATGACCGGGGCAACACTTTTTCGTTAATTTAATCAAAGACGTGAGAAAGTATCAGTAATAATTTTACGGGGGACAAAAAAATTGGAAAGATTGGCTACGGCACCCCCAATTTTTATCCTAGTATCCTCACTTCATTGTCTTTACAATGAAAAAGTTTTTAGGTCGTAAAAAACAGGGTGCTTTTAACTGCACAATAAAAATTCAAATTTTTATTCTCTATAAAGATTACAATGTTGAATTACAAAATTTTTGGTTGTTTGGGGTTTTTACATGTATTAAATAATGATTACAGATTACCACTAAACGCCTAGCATGGCTAGGCATTCCCGGGGGCAACTTAGTTTAATTCTTTATTTTAAAATTTAAAAAATATGAGGTAATTTTGGGTATTATGGCGACTAAATACATTTTGATTTTAGCAATGTGAATGCTTTTTTTTGGCACAGTACAATTTCAGTAGGGAGTATCATAGGATCATTTTTTTTAAGATTGAGTTTAATATTTCTGTTTAGGGTAAAAATGGTGAGTGATGTAAGGGAACCACCAGTGGTATTCGTGTAGCGTTGATGGGGTTTACAGGGGGAAAAAATTTTTTAATGGGAGTTTTGAAAGTGTGAAATTGTCTGCAGTTCTAGAGTTTTCCCGGTAGGGTGTTTTTCCCGATTTTAGGGCCTTTTACATTCATTGAAATTTTGTAAAGGTTTATCGGACATGGGAATTCGTAAGATGTTTGCGGTGTTATGCCCGTGGGTTCTTCAAACATCAAGAAAACGTTTTAGTCAAAGGTTTTAATGGAGTTTAAGGTCCTGTAATTAATTGCACAGTAGTAAGTGTATTACTGAACAGGGAGTAATTTAATCTATGAAGAGTGGGGGGGGGTGTTTCCAGGGATGGGATTTAGTGATTTTTCTTACTGCAGCTTTTTTTTTGGGTTATTTTGGCTTTAGGTGTGTTGCTGCAGTTTTATCCCCCCCAAACACAAATGCATAGGGGAGGTAGATAAATAAGTGAGTGGATAGTGGGGAGAAGGCAATTTGCGGCACGTAGTACGTATCTTGGAGAGGGTCCCAACTGTTTTGGGTACTTTTTTGCTATGTGTTGAATGGGGGCTGAAATTCAGGGTTTTTGTAAAGGATAGGCCTAGGAATTTGCCCTCATTATTCGGTAATTAGAGTGTTTTCGATCTTAATGTTAATTTTTTTCATCTCCGCCTGCTACCAAACAAATATAGTAGGTTTTTTCAGTGTTAAGCGTAAGTTTATTGGGTGTCCCCAAGTCGATATTTTTTATCACTCCTCGTTAACAATTTTTTAGGGGGGCAAGATTAATGGAGATGACATAATCTTGGGCGCAGCAAAGAGAAGGGTTTTGGGTTGGGGTCGTTTGGAAATCATTGATGTATATAGGAAGAGCAGGGACCAAAGGGCCTTCCCGCAGAACCCATACATGGCCGTGTTTTTAGCTGTGTTTTTAATGGTAACAACGATACCTATTAGTAAGGTAAATTTGAAATAAGCAAGCGCATGGGCCCCTTATACCGTAATGGCAAGTTTGTGGAGTAGGGTTCGTGTCTACTGTGTCAAAAGCCTTGGGGTAAAAATCCTAGTGGGGTATTTCCTTTTTTTTCCAATGCGTGCAAAGCAATCAGCATTTTTAAAATTCTCATTAGTGCTTTTATTTTTCCTAAATCCAATTGGAGGGGTTAGAGTTTTGGTGGTTAAAAAAA
>NW_026465838.1:0-13797 GCF_026875155.1 Cherax quadricarinatus
ATATAAATGACAAATTTCTTGTAGAAACGTCGTAGAAAATTCATTCTGGTACCATTGTGATGCCAAAGAGTTGAGCTATTTTTCAGTATATATAACTCAATTTCCATATTTTTTCGATTTTTGGTTGAGCGCGCGCGGAAATTTGCCCTACAGTGTCCTTACACTCAACAATTTGACTATCATGATGGTCTTCACTGCCCTTATCATCTTCACTGTGATTGTAAACACCACTATCAGATTCATCATTTTTTGTAATTATTAACACCACTATAATCATCAGTTTGTTCATCATCACCACACTCATTTTCATAATGGCTGATTATCTGTGGGTTGATGTACTCATTTGCAACCTCAGTAAGTTTTTCCTCGTGATACTCAAGTTGTTGTTTCAAACACCATTGTTGCTTCTCCAGTACTGTTATGCGCAGTTGCATGTTGTGTACCACCCCAGCAAGACTAGCTTCATCTGGAGGTATGAAGTCCCGGTCAGCTGAGCCAGGTGGCTGACTGACAGCTGACTCAGCCAGACAGGTGGTGTCAACACCAGCAGCATTACTAGTGTTGATATGGTTGAGCGAGTCACTCTGGGAGTACATCAACAGAGCACGATCACGTCTGCTGCAATAGACTGACGATTTTGCTCAGTTGATGTATCATCTTCCTCCTGCGAGAACATAGGAGTTTTATCCCTAGCTCCCGTAGAAGGAGGAGTCTGATGTGCCATCTCTTCTTCCCAAAGTTTGTCAGTGATCAGTGAATGCAGTTGTGCAGCTGTAAGAGTGCGTTCGTAATCAATGCCAATAGAATGAGCAATTTGCCAATAACGCTCTAGGGACAATTTAGGTAGGTTAAACAAGGTATATGCTGACACCAGACGTCTCACTCGTCTAGGTGGCATACCCCAAAGTATAAGTTATTTGCTATGCACAGTACAATTGCAGAATACCCCAACATTACACGTTATTTGCTATTTGCTTAGCTATGCACAGTACGATTGCAGAATATGCATACAAGGTGATACACAATAGCAAAGCTCGGGGAGGTAGGTTTGTGAAACGTGGGTAGAGTGATTGAAATGTTTGGGGCAGTGACAGGCATGCATGCTAATGGAGCAAAGTCAAAGTTGCTCGAGGTTGGGTCCTGGGTGGGGGGGGGCTTAGGTGAGGCATATGGGTGGTTTGCTGTGGATAGTCTTTGGATTTGAGGGATTGTATACTTGGCGGATGTCCGGGTGGCACAAAGGGTGAGTTCAGAGATAGCGGTAGGTCGGGCCCTGGGTAAGCTTAGAGGTTTGCGGGCTGGGGAGATTACTTTGCAGCAGAGAGTGGTGGTGGTAGTGAACACACTCGTTTTTTGCAAGGTGTGGGGTGGGGTGGAGGTGTTTCCTCTGAGGTCAGTTGAAATTAAAGAACTGCTGAGGAGAGTCTTTCAATCTGTCTGGGGTTATGGGAGAGCATGGTTAAAGAAGGAAGTTGTGATGACGAATGCATGGCAAGGAGGATTAGGCCTCATCCCATTGGAGTCTCAAGTAAAAGCGGTCTACGTAAAACAAAGGTTCCTCATTGCGGGTGGGGAAAAGGGTAAAAGGGTGGGAGAGGTTATGATTGATGTACGGATATGGTGGCGGGGGAAAGATTTGTTGGTGTGTGAGGATATTGTGAGGTTTCTGTTGGTGGCATGGGATGTGAGGAAGATGCAGGTGCGCCGTTTGAAGGTGGGAGGTCATGGGGTGGTGGTGCAGGGCGTGAGTAATTATCCTACGTATGATTCGCGGGGCATTTGGGAGGATTTTCGGAAGCTTCGGCTGACACCTATGGTACGGGAATTGGTTTACAGGTTTTTCATGGGGATTCTGGCGTCCAAGTCAGCTTTATGTAGGATGGGTTATGTGAGTGAGGGAACTTGTCGGCACTGTGGGAAAGAGGAAACGGCGTTCCATACCTGAAGTTTACCTGGAGAGAGTTCCGGGGGGTCAACGCCCCCGTGGCCCGGTCTGTGACCGGGCCCTCCTGGTGGATCAGAGCCTGATCGACCAGGCTGTTGCTGCTAGCTGCACGCAAACCAACGTACGAGCCACAGCCCGGCTGGTCAGGAACAGACTTTAGGTGCTTGTCCAGTGCCAGCTTGAAGACTGCCAGGGGTCTGTTGGTAATCCCCCTTATGCTTCCTGGGAGGCAGTTGAACAGTCTCGAGCCCCTGACACTTATTGTGTGGTCTCTTAACGTGCTAGTGACACCCCTGCTTTTCATTGGGGGGATGTTGCATCGTCTGCCAAGTCTTCTGCTTTCATAGTGAGTGATTTTCATATGCAAGTTCGGTACTAGTCCCTCTAGGATTTTCCAGGTGTATATAATCATGTATCTCTCCCGCCTGCATTCCAGGGAATACAGGTTTAAGAACCTCAAGCGCTCCCAGTAATTGAGGTGTTTTATCTCCATTATGCGCGCCATGAAGGTTCTCTGTACATTTTCTAGGTCAGCAATTTCATCTGCCTTGAAAGGTGCTGTTAGTGTGCAGCAATATTCCACCCTAGATAGAACAAGTGACCTGAAGAGTGTCATCATGGACTTGGCCTCCCTAGTTTTGAAGGTTCTCATTATCCATCCTGTCATTTTTCCAGCAGATGCGATTGATACAATATTATGGTCCTTGAAGGTGAGGTCCTACGACATGATCACTCCCAGGTCTTTGACGTTGGTGTTTCGCTCTTTTTTGTGGCCAGAATTTGTTTTGTACTCTGATGAAGTTTTAATTTCCTTGTGTTTACCATATCTGAGTAATTGAAATTTCTCATCTTTGAACTTCATATTGTTTTCTGCAGCCCTCTGAAAGATTTGGTTGATGTCCACCTGGAGCCTTGCAGTGTCTGCAAAGGAAGACACTGTCATGCAGATTTGGGTGTCATCTGCAAAGGAAGACACGGTGCTGTGGCTGACATCCTTGTCTATGTCGGATATGAGGATGAGGAACAAGATGGTAGCGAGTACTGTGCCTTGTGGAACAGAGCTTTTCACCATACCTGCCTCGGACTTTACTCTGTTGACGACTACTCTCTGTGTTTATAGATCCATCGACCGACTTTTCCTGTTATTCCTTTAGCACGCATTTTGTGCACTATTACGCCATGGTCACACTTGTCGAAGGCTTTTGCAAAGTCTGTATATATTACATCTGCATTCTTTTTGTCTTCTAGTGCATTTAGGACCTTGTCGTAGTGATCCAATAGTTGAGACAGACAGGAGCGATCTGTTCTAAACCCATGTTGCCCTGGGTTGTGTAACTGATGGGTTTCTACATGGGTGGTGATCTTGCTTCTTAGGACCCTTTCAAAGATTTTTGTGATATGGGATGTTAGTGCTATCGGTCTGTAGTTCTTTGCTGTTGCTTTACTGCCCCCTTTGTGGAGAGGGGCTATGTCTGTTGTTTTTAGCAACTGTGAGACGACCCCCGTGTCCATGCTCCCTCTCCATAGGATGGAAAAGGCTCGTGATAGGGGCTTCTTGCAGTTCTTGATGAACACGGAGTTCCATGAGTCTGGCCCTGGGGCAGAGTGCATGGGCATGTCATTTATCGCCTGTTCGAAGTCATTTGGCATCTGGATAGGCTTGTGTTAACCAAATTCTGTGGCTCTCTCATAAAAAATTCATTTTGATCTTCGACTCTCAGTCTGGTTAGCGGTTTGCTAAAAACTGAGTCATATTGGGACTTGAGTAGCTCACTCATTTCCTTGCTGTCATCTGTGTAGGACCTATCTTGTTTAAGTAAGGGCCCAATACTCGACTTTGATTTGGCATAGGAGAAGAAATACTTTCGGTTTCTTTCGATTTCATTTATGGCTTTTAGTTCTTCCCGCGATTCCTGACTCCTATAAGATTCCTTTAGCTTAAGTTCGATGCTTGCTATTTCTCAGACCAGTGTCTCCCTACACATTTCAGATACATTGACCTCTTTTAGCCGCTCTGTTATTCTTTTCCGTTGCCTGTAAAGGGAGCGCCTGTCTCTTTCTATTTTACATCTACTCCTACTTTTTCTTAGAGGAATAAGCCTTGTGCATACATTGAGTGCCACCAAGTTAATCTGTTCTAGGCATAAGTTTGGGTCTGTGTTGCTTAGTATATCTTCCCAGCTTATATCGGTTAGGACTTGGTTTACTTGGTCCCACTTTATGTTTTTGTCATTGAAGTTGAATTTGGTGAATGCTCCCTCGTGACTAGTCTCATTATGTCGGTCTGGGGCTCCGTGCATACATGTCTGAACCTCAATTATGTTTTGATCTGAGTATATTGTTTTTGATATGGTGACATTTCTTATCAGATCATCATTGTTAGTGAAGATGAGGTCTAGTGTATTCTCCAGTCTAGTAGGCTCTATTATTTGCTGGTTTAAATTGAATTTTTTGCAGAGATTTAAAAGCTCGTGTGAGTGTGAGTTTTCATCAGAGGTGCCTCCTGGTGTTATTATTGCAACAATATTATTTGCTATTTATTTTTATTTTTGTTTATTTTTGTGAAACATTGGGAATTGTAAGGGAGTGGTTAGTGGGGGTCTTCCATCTGGTGGGGGGGCATAGCATATCGACTCTAAGGGCCTTAGCTTTTGATGTGGGAGGGGTCCCAAATGATGTTAGGAGGGCCGTTATGTATGTGGTGGCGGATTTTTTGTTTCTTTCTTGAAGTATGCGGGAGGTTCATGGGGTTTGTAGGTTCATGGGGTTTGTTGATGATATTTAGCGGCAGCGGCAGCAGCGACCTCCAAGCTCCGTACTTTTCTCCAACTATCAGAGCTACCAATGCTCCTATGATGACCTAGTTACATGCAAAACTGCACTACCCAATGTAGAACCCAGAATGACCAAAGATTACCAACAGTGAAACCTACAAATCGAACATAATAGAGATCAGAGGAAGACTGCCCACAAACCGAAAGCAACACCCCGCTGCCAGCCGAACAACGCAACCCTAAACTTTGTATAACTACAACTTCTTCTTAACTACAACAATTCCTGTAGTATTATGAGGCGCATTCTAAGAGGAAACAGCACCAAGCCAGCAAGAAAACGCCGAAAAATCAACTATCAACAAGTGTAGTCAGGGGGAAACCCGGCCCAGCAACCCCCCCCACTCACCACCACTCAAAGGCGACACCACAACAAAAACCCAACAAAAGGGCTGCCACCAGCCCATCCTCCCCTCTCTTCCCCTGGATTCAACCTACCAGTATCTCTCAGGTATGACCAACGATCCAGATACCCTAAAGTCATGCATCCCCAACTTAGTTTTGAAAATATGAATCTTCGAGAGACGCAAACCCGAAACTAGAAAACCAGGATGACACAACTCGAGAACCAAAATCCTCAGTCTTGAACAAAAGTTTCAACACCAGGAATGACAAACTGTGGCAAGACCATCCAGACAGTCCATAGATAGCCATACCCAACAAAAATATCTCTTAATACAAGGTTGAAGAAGCAGTAAAAGAATGGAAGAACAACTTAGATAACCAGTTCAGCAACAACTTTGCTCTCCAAGAAGATAAAACTGAACAAGATAAACTATCGGATGCAGTAATAGTTAACAGTCCACTTTTTCCCAGTGATATGAACCAAACAAACAGTAAAGAAATTACCTGCAGATCATAAAGGACCAAACAAGTGTTATTGTACCAGAGTCTGAAATAAAAGAAGCCAGGTTACTAGGATCCCATGGTAGAAAAAGTGTTAGCTTAGATTCCACTCACATGACGGGAAAAAAAAGACTTAATTATTGCATCTATTAAAGTAAAGAAAGAGGTATACATAAACGAGTGTCTTACCAAAAAACGTCAGAACCTCCTGTATAGAGTCAGAAAACTTAAGCGGGAGAATAACGACACAATACCCCAAATGCTTCACAGGGGATGGGAAAATTCTTGTTAGGAAACAAATGTAGGTCAACTGAAACACAATCACGAACGAGAATGATCTATCACCGATTTCCCCGGGGATACTAATCTTACAGAGAATAACTAAACAATGTCCAACTAAAAAGCCTATGTAGTGTAGTGTACGTTTTGCTCCATTATTGTTCAAATTTCATTGTACAATCTCTCAGTATTTAAATAATCAACTACCTCATTTTGTGATTTTACTAGTAAGCTAAGGGTCCCCTTTAAATGTAATTTTCTTATTTACTATGTTTGCTTAAACATTAGGTGAATGATACTTTCTCTGTCCATATTAACTACCTCATATTTTTTTTAAATACTATCAGTTGATATTACTTACTAAAATTAATAATTATCATTTTTACTATAATTTCAATTTACTCTTAACATTTTTGACATTTAATAACCATTACTTGTCTAATTACCTTTCCCTGTTTTATACCACATTTACTATTTTAGAGTACTTTTAATTACCTTGTACTGCCATATAACCTCTAGTATAACTACCAGTGCAATATTAAATGAAATAAAACATTATTTTTTTTCACTTTTTTTGTAATCATTTTTACTTACTAAAATTTTATTAAACACCATTTTTACTACCAGTCAATTTTACTTTTGTA
Source organism: Cherax quadricarinatus (assembly GCF_026875155.1). NCBI lineage: Eukaryota > Metazoa > Arthropoda > Malacostraca > Decapoda > Parastacidae > Cherax > Cherax quadricarinatus. The sequence continues at coordinate 6,546 of NW_026465838.1, forward strand.
CTTAAACATTATTTTATACTTCCCATAACTTTTTGTTGCCAAACTTTCAAGTTTGTATATTCAACTCCAACCTTTAAAATTATCCTTTGTACCTGTCTACCATCTTACTATCATATTATAACCAAGACATTCCCATTATTCATTGTTCTTACCTGTCCTTTTAAATTTTTGTTTACCACTACTTGTTTTTTTAGTCACTTTTATTGTGTGTGTGCAATTAGTGTATATTCCAATTACTTTTTGCAAGTACCAAAACTATCTTTTGCTAGTTTATACCAACTACCTCATTTTTTTTTTACTTTTTATTGTGAAATAAACTGCTCAACTATTTAATATTACAAATCAATCTTACTCCTAAACCCAATAATATCTCATAGTGACCTATCTGTCCATTTAACTTGTTTACCATTACTTAATTGTAGTCCCTTATATATTTTTTTGTCCTTTATTTTAGCTTTATATAACTACCTAGATCATAATTCGCAATTGTTAAACCTAATCAAGGTGCTATTCTCAGGTGTTTAAAGTTAATAAGTTCACTATTTTGCCATTATACTCCAAAGCTCATTTATTTGATTACCACTTTATTGTTAAACCACAACTTATAATAGTCCCTTTTATATTATAATCTTATATTATAATTCAAACCCTAAAAAATTACCTTAAATTACTACCTACTATCATATTCCCAAGCTCCATTATTTGATCATCACTTTATTTGTTAAACCACAAATTATTTTAGTCCCTTTTATATTGTCTCCTTTATTTTAGCTTTAAAAAACTACCTTAGCTCATTATTTTTTTACATTTGTTAAAATAATTCAGGTGCTATTTTTTTTTTTTTTTTTTAGCTTTAGAATATTTACTTTATTTTTTACTTAATTCTAACTATAGATTCACTACAAATCTTATGATTACAAGCATTGATCCTGATACCAAACCTCTTATTTAATGACTTAAATGATTCAAACAGTTACTGTAATTACTACACAGCAGAACAATCAAAGGCACTTCTCAGTGCCAAAAACAACATAACCTCTTTAACTACAATATCAGATCTTTAAGCAAGCATTATAAATGACCTCCCTAGCATTACAAAATTCCTTGCATCCCAAATATGTCCATCATTACATTAACTGAAACCGGGCTAAAGCCTGATACACAGATTTCTATGCCATTCCTGGTTACACAGCCATAAAACAACTGTGGGCCAGACTAAACAAGGGGTTGGCACAGCAATATCCTACCAGACCAACTAGAATGTATCACTAATACTTGCACAAGGATGAACATGGGGAAATATAATAGCTAAATTCAAATCCAAATACCTAAAAAAACCTCTCACAGTGATAAACATCTACAGAATTCCACAATCAAACATTAGCCAATTTAGTCAAAACCTAGGAAGTATGAAAAACTAAATGCACGCAGAACAAAGATCACTTACTACTCTCAGGTGACTTCAATATAAATCTCCTGCAAGACCAGGACCCACACGTTACTGAATTCACAAACACTATGAGTAACTGTATGTTGCTACCAACAGTAACAAAACCTACAAGAAATTACAGAGACTAGTGTTTCCCCCACTTGACCACATCTGGACCAACACCATATCCCCTTTAAAATCAGCATAATTACAGATAATACCCCCCAGACCACTACCCTACTTTCCTCATAACAACTCTTGGTAAAATACCCCAAGACACTACTAAAGTCACCTTCAGACTTCACAATGAGGCAGCCATTATTAACTTCACAACAGCAATAGCAAACATTGACTGGCACACTGAGCTAGAAATCTATACAGATATTGACGAATGTTTTCATAATTTTCTAAAAAAGACCCAATACCTCTATAACAAGCACTGCCCTAAAAAAACTAAACAGATGACAGCTAAGAGACGGAACAGTCCCTGGCTAACACCCAGCATTCTCAAATCCATAAATACAAAACACCGATATGAAAAACAGTACAGAATGGGTCACATAACCAGAGACCAAATAAAACGTTACTCATCACTCCTAACCAGCCTGATAAGAAGGGCAAAAAAATTGTATTATGAGAACAATTATCCAACTTAAAGAGGTGATATAAAAAAAGGGCCTGGAAGACCCTATCAGAAATTCTGGAACAAAAAAGATATCACGACATAGCGAAATAAAATTAGCAAAATCCGATGAACCCCAACTCCCCACCAACAGAAACAGCAAACAGACTCAATGATTTCTTCTCCATTATAAAGGGCAAAAAACCCTTTCCCAAAAAATCCCAAGCTCAGATACCCGACCAAATGACTACCTCACTGGCAACTACCCGAACACACTGTTCCTAGCTCCGACTAACCCATACGAAAATCTCCCTTATTATCCCAAAACACGAAAAACAAGCAGGAGATATTAAAAACCTTACCACCTTTAAAATACAAAAAAGCGTCACAAGTACTATCACCAATCATTGCAACACTCTTAACAAAAACCATTGATTCCTCCACCTTCCCTACAGTTCTCAAATGCAAGGTCACCCGATCCGTAAAGGAGGTGACCAAACAGAGTTGAATAACTATAGGCCAATATCCAATTTACACCCTCTCTCAAAAATCTTCGAAAAATTAATTCATTAACGAAAATACTCCTACCTCATCTCCCATAACATTTTCAACCCCTGCCAATTTGGATTCAGGCCTAATAAAAATACTAATGATGCTATTAAAACACATGCTAGAACATATATACATGCAAAAGAGAAAAAAGAATCCGTCTGGGATCTTCATTGACTTACGTAAAGCTTTTGATACAGTTGACCATGACTTGCTCCACGTAAAATTGTCACACTATGGTATTAGGGGGCACTCCCTCAACTACCTCAAGTCTTCCCTCAGCAAACAGAAGCCAAAAATGTGTACGCAAATGGGGCAAGCTCTTCCGCACAACCAATTACAGTTGGTGTCCCACAGGGGAAGTGTCCTTGGGCCCCCTTCTCTTTCTTCTAAACATAAATGACCTACCAAATGCTCGCAATTACTCAAAAACCCCCACTTTTTGCAGATGACACCACATACGTCTTCTCTCACCCGAGCCCAGTCACGCTAGCCAAAACTGTAAAACACCGAATTACAGAAAATATCTACCTGGATGAGGACTAACAAACTTACACTAAACATTGACAAAAACCTACTTCATTCAGTTTGGTACAGAGCTACAGATGTACCTCTTAACATAAAAGATAAACGATCACCTATCACAAAGCTAACAGAGGGAAAATTCTTAGGAATCCACCTCGATAATAACCAAATTTCATACACATATACAACAAATTTCTAAGAAAAATTCCAAGACTGTAGGGATACTATCGAAGATACGGTACTATGTTCCACAGTCAGCCCTCCTGGCCCTCTATCCCCTCTTATTTACCCCTATCTTACCTATGGAATTTGTGCATGGGCTCAACAAACAACTAACCACTCAGACCACTAATTACCCAACAAAAGGCTGCAAATTAGAATGATAACAAATTCTCAATACAGGCCAGCACACTCCACCAATATTCAAAACACTCAACCTACTCACCATACAAAACACCCCTACTTATTATTGCACTTATTACATACATAGAACACTTAACTCTGATATTAACCCTCCCTCAAACATCTCCTTGCCAACCTCAACAGAACACATGACCATAATACAAGGCACAATCACTCTTTGATGTTCCTCGTGTCCATCTCACGCTATGCAAAAACTCAATGCACATAAAAGGCCCTAAAAAACTGGAATTCATTACCTGTAAATAAAAAGAAACACTACCTGTTTATAAAATCAAGTCTCTTCTCAAAGTTTCACTTACTCACTCAAAACCAAATAAATACTGAATAACTGAACCATATAAATTGTATATCCTGAATGTTATTCACAATTATATCATACAAATGTTAAACCTAACTTTGTTATTTTTTTTAAATACACTACCTAACAGAATACTCCATTCTACTGAATGAACAGCAATGCATGCAACCATATGACCTGTCTTTGTAATACTCATTTGTATTTTATAGTTATCTGTTTACAATAATGTCTTATCACTGATTTCATCATTGCTTAGTTAATCTTAAGTTAATTGTAAGCCAGCCCGTAATGCTATGCATATAAGTGGCTTTGGCATGCTGCTCTTACCTGCTCTTTTTTTTAAGAGCGCTCGCAGCACGTGTCTACAGGACAGTTTGTAGAAATGGGTTTTTATATGGAAGGACTTGGATGACCAGCTTCCCTGTGGAGTACCGACATCTAACTGTGAACCAGTTACTGAGGTTAAGGGTGGGGTAGACCGATCCTTAGTAGGCTTGTTTTTAGTGGCGTTTTCTTAGGTGTGAATGGCGGGAGGTGGGGTGCATATGTGTCTGGAAGTGGAATTTGGAGTGTCTTAGTAGAGCCAATAATTAAGTATGTGTGTTTGGAGGGGGACAGGGTTTTTGCATGGGTTTATCATGTTTGATTGGGTCAGACCCTTCTTTTGGATGGGGTTTGATGATGTGTTAGTGATGGGTTTTTGGATGGAGTTTTCTTTTCATGGGATCTGGAAATGGGGGCTTTTTTGTTTGCCTCCGGGTTTTTGTTGTTAGTAGGGTTCTTTTCTGGGTTCAAAGAACTACAAACCGTAGCACTAAATCCCATACATAAAAAACTTTAAAGGGTCCTAAGAAGCAAGATACCACCCTCTAGAAACCCAACAGTTACACAACCAGGCAACAAGGGTTAGAAAGTCGTTCCTTCTGTCTCAACTATGGATCACTACGAAAGGTCCTAGATCACTAGAAACAAAAGAATGCAGATGTAATATATAAAGCTTTCCAAAGCTTCGACAAGGTGACCATGCATAAAGCGCACAAATGCGTGCTAAAGAAAAACAGGAAAAGTTTGGTTGATGGGTCTAAATTTCCTCACTAAAGAACAAAGAGAGTAGAGTCAACAGATAAAGCCAGGCACTCGGTGAAAAGCTCTGTTCCACAAGCACAGTACTCAATCCCATCTGTTCCTCATCCTCATATCTGACATAGGGCAAGGATGTCAGCCACGACCGGTCTTCCTTTGCAGTGACACCCAATCTGATGACAGTTTTCCCATTGCAGACACTCAAGGCCCCAGGGGGACAAAAACCAAATCTTTCAGTGGGCGCAGAAAACAATATGAATTTTAAACGATGAAAATTTCAATTACCAGATGGGAAAAACACGAGGAAATTAAATTTTAACAGAGTAAAAAACAAATTCTGGGCCCACACAATAGAGCGAAACACCCAACTAAAGCCCTGGAGTGATCAGTCAGGGGATCTTCCTTCAAGGACCAAACATTGTTATCAACCCTCTGCTAGAAAAATGACAGGATGGATAATGGAACCTTCAAAACTAGGAAGGCCAAGCCCATGATGACACACAGGCCGGAATATTGCTGCACACTAACAGCACCTTTTAAACAGGTGAAATTCTGCCTAGAAAAAGTACAAAACCTTATTTTTGCATAACGGAGATAAAAAACCCATTCCTGGGAGCGTTGAGGTTCCGAAACCCGTTTTCCCGGAATGCAGATGGGAGAGATACATGATTATATACACCGGAAAAAACCTAAGGGATTTTACCCAACTTGCACACGAAATCACTCACTACAAAAGCAAAAGACTTGGGGAAAAATCAACATCCCCCCAAAGAAAAACAGGGGGGGCATATCACTTAAGAACCATACAAAAAAGTGTCAGGGACCCGGGGTTTTTTAATACCTCCCACAACATAAAGGGGGTTCCAAAAAGACCCCCGGGAGTCTTTAAACTAGCACTGGACAAGCACCCAAAGTCTTTTCCCGACCAGCCGGGCTGTGGCCCCGTAAAATTGGTTTGCGTCAGCCAGCTAACAGCCTGGTTGTCAGGCTTTGATCCCCAAGGGCCTCTCCAGACCGGGCCCCGGGGGGGCGTTGCCCCCATCTCTCTGCAGGAAAACTCCAGGTATTTGGGGTTTTTAAGCCATTTTTGCATACTCTTGAATGGCATAAACCCCCAAAATTACCTGGATTTACCGGGGAGAGAATCGGGGGGTCAAGCCCCCGGAAGGTTTCTGGACCAGGCCACCGGGGTATCAAACCTGATCAACCAGGCTGTTGCTGCGGCTGCCGCAAACCCAAAGACACCACAGCCCGGCGGGTCAGAACCGACTTTAGGTGCTGTCATGCCACTTAGACAAAAAGGGGTTTTGGGAAAACCCCCCTTAGTTTTCATTATCCATCCTGTCTTTTTCTAGCGATGCTTGATACAATGTTATGGCCCTTGAAGGTGAGATCCTCCGACATGACACTCCCGGGCTTTGACTTTTGCTGTTCGCTCTTTGTGTGCCAGAATTTGTTTTGTACTTGTGATAGAAACAAGGCCTTATTCCAGGGTTTACTGAACAAGAATTTTTAGTTGTGATGAAGGGGTTTTAAAAAAACCCACAAGTTGGGAAAATTGAACACTTAGCTGCATGTTTATTCCCATATCGCTAAGTGTCCAATCTTCAATCTTTATAGTACTTCTCAACAAAAAAATATAATGACTATAATAATAACGGTTCTCAGGGATGGGAGTCTTGCATTGTCAAGAAAAATTATAACTACAGCCACTATTTAAACTCCCAGTAACTGACATAAGTGGATAGAAGAGAAAAGAAACACACACCATGTGTTGGCACCCATACACACACCAAACTGTTGTTTTTTGTTAAGGGGCCCCGAGAGGTGGGGCATATTACCTGCGCTGATCCCCCGGGGCAGTATCACTACAATCTCCCCCCTTTTAAAATATCAAGACAGTAATCCCCCAAAAATGTTAAAGGGACGACGTAAAACGTCCCAACCTTTGTACCCTTTAGCCTCTTTACCAGGTTCAATTTTTCCACGGGGGTTTTCTAAAGCTGGGCAAATCCTCTTTTTTCCCTGGGGTATCCCCAAGGGGGTTTCCAGGGAAAATGAAGATCTTTCACACTATTTGGGGTATCTTAATTCCACACTAAAAAGGGGATTTCAACTGGGGGTTAATGCTTGAGTACTGTAGTCTCTTACCATTTTTGGGAGCGAATGTGGGGTGTAATTGGATTAGCTTGCGGACCTACCTCTTCCACAAAGGGGTCCGTCTTTTCACCACGGTATCTTCAGGAGAAGGGTCCAGGGACATAACCAAGTGGGGATGGAGGCTCCCCTAGAGGAAAGACGTGAAAAGTTGAGGGGTTTTTCA